>JACXGJ010000231.1:33513-151000 GCA_016801105.1 Esox niger | reverse complement strand
TATATATATAAAGAATTTGAGATACAGGGCTATTCATAAAAGATCCTCACGACGCCCCTGGCGCTATGTTACAGCTTTCTGATAAATAGTTGCCTAATCTTCGAAACAAGTCCTATCTGCAAAAGAAAAACCACCAGGTATCACCCATCATTGTTCTGAGAAAGATGCATCGATAGTAGATTTATCACATTTAATATGAGTCGGCTAATCATATCGTAGGCATTCTCAGTTTTTACTGCCTAAAATAATATTAGCGCTTCATCAGTCACTAATCTGGTAATGTGTGTACATTTTTCTGCACATGATAATAACACACACAACTGAGGCATGCAACCGTTATTTGGGATCAAATAACAATATTTTAAAAATATTTAAGTCAAAAATTCAACATGCAACGTGTCCTAATTATTTTGCACACCTATCCATTTTCAATTGAAGTAATCATACATTTGTTAAAAAGTATTTGTAGTACTAAATAAGAACAAAGGAATATATTCCTTAATCAAGTTACATTTTCCAGATGTAACATTAGCACAAAAAATTATTGGTGAGGACACTGACAAACAATGGACCAATATTATATGTTTTACATAGAGTCATCAATTCCAGTAAGAGAGACATCTGTAAAAACAAAAACGGAATTAAACATTTATTAATTTAAGAAAGGAACAAACCATAAGACTGTGCTACAGACTAAAGTCTGTAGTGGATGATATGGCTCTGCTTAAATAGTGAGGTGGACATGACTCCCATGAACACTAAACCTCCCTCAAGCCCAGATTGCAATTCACATTGATAATTCATGTATCTAAGTATGTGTGTATTATATGTGGATATGTAATCTTTTGTCATGATGGTCTACTGTGGACAGTCCTTGCAGCCGCCTGAACAAAACATTTTGAATGTGCTCGGCAGCCATCTTTAGAAGACACTAGAAATATATCACTTTACACTTCACATTGCTTTAAAGGCCATTTTCTGTTAATGGAATGTCAATGTCAGGGTTCTGTGGTTCTGAATAGTCCAGAATATGTACTTTCTTGATCAAGTGACAGAAGTATAAAGTGATCTATGGAAGTCTGTCACGTACTGTAGCATGTATGCCTCACTGATATCCCCACTCTTCTCTGCATAAAAAAAAATCCACTGGTTTCTTTCTCTTTGCAATTTTTCCTGTAAAACTGTACAATGTAAATAGTGAAATAACATTATATGGCAACATTTTTTATCTATTTGTAAAATGTATTGACCGAGCTAGAAAGCATTTTGGCAGTGTGGCAGGGGCTAAACATAGCTACTGCACAGCAATCTGAACAGTTGTTTACCATGTTAGGCTTATGTGTAAATGGTTTATGAATGGGAAAAAAAATATTTGACCTTACCTTGACTGCACACAGTTCATACGAAGACCATTTAGTATGTGTGCGTTAGGCCAGTATGACAAAATGATGGATGTGGATGTGGGCTGTTAATGGGTTACACCAAAAGTATTATGATCCTCAGCTCCACAAATTAATACTCAAGTTACCTTGAGTTTTGAAACCTGTGGGGATATTGAGGTGCCATTTAATGAAGTAGAAGAAGTATACTTTACTAGCCAGTACATTACACTGTCATTGTAATGATGCCTTTAATCAGGTAACTAACCTTTTGCATACCGGGACATCCATGCACCATAGATATGCTATAGAGACTTTCATCAGTCTTTGAAGATGCAGCTGTTATAACACATTCATTGAAAAGCATATAATTGTAAAATATGTTAAGATAAATTACCTGACGCTCAAGACTCAACATTTTAGATATGTAGTTATATGATGGAGAACTAAACAGATTTGCAATGCAAAAATCTTGATAGTTCAATACTCTAAAAAACAGTGGCAAACTGTGACTATTTGGAGATAGGCCCTCTGTAGTGGAAAGCAAATGTACACAACGGTTGCAAATATCAATAGCAAGAAGCATGTTAGAAGAAAATACTTTGAGTCCTTTCAAAGAAACATTTGCCAAAACAGTCATTCAATTAGTGGTGGAATAAATTCAACCACACAACTACTCACATTGTTTCAAGACCACGGACAGGACTGCATATGCTGTCAGAGAAAAGATGAGCTGTATTCGATGTCCAGCATGCAAAAATAAAACATGTGCTACAACAAAAAATCATCATGTACCCTGTACTTCCAACTGCAATGTCATTACCTTGGTTTTTACTACAACACAACCAGTGATCTAAAGTTGAAATCATATTTTACACATTGTATTCAAAATTCTATTAATAACAGCAACAAAAAGCAAGCTGCAGATGAAAACTAAAAGCCTACTCACCATTATGATAGTCATTTAATTATCATTATCATTCAAAAATATTGTTTGAAAAGTAGACCAATTTGCGTGAAAACTGTGGATATGGCAACACTGCAGCTAGCTAAGCTCAAGCGTGAGAGAACAAGTTAAGGCTCACTGTTGGCTTTGAATTAGTGATGTATACTTTGGCCCTCTAGAGGGACTTGAGGCGTCATACAATTGTCCCACCTATTCGAAGACCATTTGTGGTTGGTTGATTCTACTTCCCTTAAAAAATGCTGCTCAAATTTAAGTCCATTTCAATGACGTTGGCTGGTGCCTTCTATTCAAAATCTGAGAGCCAATGAGCGTTGAGAACAGCTAGATAATTTCTACCAAGATACAACCAAAGAAAAATTCAGATTGGACTTTTTTTCTTGGATATTAACACAAACTGAAGAAATGTAATAGGAAGACCATTAAGATTAAGACAAAAAGATTAAATAAATGAAAACATATACAGATTTCTATCCATCCTTAGGCCCTCTCGGAGGGTTCCCCATTGCTAAGTCATGATATATGATACACAGTGTACCTGCCAAATTAATATTTAGTATGTGGGTGTAGGACTAAAGGCCTTTACACATCTGGTACGATACAAATTAACAAGATGAAAAACTGTAATCAGCCGCGACACGGTTTTGCGAAATACTGGCATTCTATTTAATCCCCATAAAAAGTCTACTTAAAGCGAAGATGATTTGATGATCATTTTGCTCCCACAAAATGAGAAAATGTCCGATCCTGTAGAGGAGATCAGATCACAGTGAATTCCACTGTCTGATCCAGGTGCTCAAATTATATTATGGCTGCTTTCTCACCTACGGATGTCCGTGGCACAGTTTGAGGCACTCCTGGAGATGCTATCACCACACCTGAGGCAGAGGACCAACTTCATGGAGCCAATTGATCCGAAACAGTGCCTAGCAGTTTGTCTTAGGTAAAACATAATCGTAGTAAATTTGGCTACTCTTTAGCAAAGGGAAAGGCGTATTAGGGCATGTTTACAGGTTTGGTTATGAAGGAAATTTAAAAGATGTTTAAGTGGGCACTGATACTAGTGGATTTTACACAGCTGATTTGTGATAAGTCTAATGGGTATGTAAATAACCACATAACCATGCATAACCCTTTTGAGTTGAAACGGTAGAGCTGTATTTTCATCCGGAGATGCTCAGTGAGAGATAAGACACAGGAAAATGGACAAGAAAGCAAACAAAAACAAACACAATAATCAGTGTATTTGATTGACTCATTCACCACCATAGCAGCTAGTTTTTGCTTAGGTGTCTCAACTTTGGAAAAAATGGTGAAGGACACCTGTGACGTGATCTGGGATCACGAGGGAAACCTTCTTGCCATCAGCATTGGAGGACCTCTGGAAGAACAGTCAGAAGATTCCAGGAAAGCACTCGATGGCAAGCACGTTGTCATCCAGGCCCCAGCACATTCAGGCTCTCAGTTCCATAATTCTAAAGGAACATTCTTTATTGTCCTCCTATCTCTGGTGGACGCAGATTGCAATTTTTTTGCAGTTGATGTCGGTGCCTACGGCAGCAACAGCAGTGGAGGTATCTATGCTAATTCTCGTCTCGGCAGAGACCTCCAGTCACAGGTTTTGCATGTGCCACCACCATCTCCACTCCCATCTGCACCAGAGTTGGGGCCAGTGCAATTTGTGATGCTAGGAGACGAGGCCTCCCCCATGAAGCCTTACCTACTCGGACCATATCATGGATGGTGCATCCCAGAAGAAATTTACATATTTAATTACCGCCTGTCAAGAGCCCATAGCATATCAGAAAATGCCTTTGGCATTCTTACCCAGTGCTGGAGAGTTTATCTGCATCGGATGCAGGTCTGTCCAGGCACAGCTGATGGGATCATCATAGCCAGCTGCATCCTCTGCAACTATTTGCAGCCAGAAGGTCATCACCAGGGGAAGGAGGATATGAGCAGAGATGGAGTTGATGGAAGCATGCTAGGCCCCAAAAATATACATTTCTAAATCCTTATAAATGACGATTGACAATAAAACACGTGACCAGCAAGTCAGTTTGGAATTTGCATTGTTCATATTCTAAAGAATGGATATATTTTCCCAACAGCACAACAACATTTTAGTTCTACAATAGATCGACTGATTTATCATGATGTGTTAGGCTGCACAGCATTAGCACTAAGAAACTGGTGTAATTACTTGTTTGGGGCTGACAATACAACACCCCAAATTCTGCCTCATGGAGAAACTCCAGAGATTTTTGTTTTACACAATAATGCCTTTCTAGGGGCAGTCTTCAAATACTTGGGGCTAAGCTCACTAGAAACTGGCTGATATCATCCTGACAGTTATTCCTGTCTCTCTCAAGCTCTCTGGCCTCTTTCCTTTCCAGGTAAGCCTCTAACAGGTCCCTCTGTGATCTCTTCATCTTTCCATTGGCTGTGGACTTGGCACAACAGCTGACACACATTCTCCCTCACTCTCATCCCCTGACTGTTCCCCCGGGCCCTGCCCTGACTGGTCCCCCGGTCCTGCCCTGACTGGTCCCCCGGCCCTGCCCTGACTGGTCCCCCGGCCCTGCCGACTGGTCCCCCGGCCCTGCCCTGACTGGTCCCCCTGTCCTGCCCTGACTGGTCCCTTGGCCCCGCCTTGACTGGTCCCCCGGCCCTGCCCTGACTGGTCCCCCGGCCCTGCCCTGACTGGTCCCCCGGCCCTGCCCTGACTGGTCCCTTGGCCCCGCCTTGACTGGTCCCTTGGCCCCGCCCTGACTGGTCCCCCGGCCCTGCCGACTGGTCCCCCGGCCCTGCCCTGACTGGTCCCCCGGCCCCGCCCTGACTGGTCCCTTGGCCCCGCCTTGACTGGTCCCTTGGCCCCGCCCTGACTGGTCCCCCGGCCCTGCCGACTGGTCCCCCGGCCCTGCCCTGACTGGTCCCCCGGCCCTGCCCTGACTGGTCCCCCGGCCCTGCCCTGACTGGTCCCCCGGTCCTGCCCTGACTGGTCCCCCTTCCCTGCCCTGACTGGTCCCTTGGCCCCGCCTTGACTGGTCCCCTGGCCCCGCCTTGACTGGTCCCCTGGCCCTGCCCTGACTGGTCCCCTGGCCTTGCCTCACACTGATATTCATCCTGCTCTTCCTCCTGCTGATCTGAATTACTACAGGTCCTGTTCAAAAGCAGATAGAATTAATAATTTCCGTTACTGCTGACAAGACATTTTAAAATGTGATAATCTTAAAAGCCTACCATAGATCTAAAAGTCTATGGTAGGCTTAAATAAGTTAGCTGTATATGTCACGGAGTGCAGGAGTCCAAGGAGGGAGATGGAGGCAAACGCAGTGGGGCAGGGAATAACTTTTAATTGTGCCAAAAAAGCAAAACAAAGCAAGTGCTGTGCACTTACAAAAAACAGAAACAAACTAAAACTAGGCGTACAGGCAAACATGAAACATCAGAACCGTAACAGCAACATGAAACAATGACCGACCCGTACAGGGAGAAACTGGCTGAACTAAATACACTGACTAACAAGGACAACAGAAACAGGTGGGGGCAAAACACAGGTGAAAGAAAAAACTGATCAACTGAAACAAGAACAGGAAAGACCAAACTAGGACATGACAAATCATAGACTCACAGAAAACACGGAACGGAATAGCCCCAGCAGGCTGGGACCATGACAGTATACTGCTTCCAGTCACAAGCTCACCTTTTTAACACGGCAGTTCTGCAGCTATGTTCTTCCAAATATTGTCCTAAAAATCATTGTGTTGGTACTGTTTGTGCGCTTGGTCCAAAAGGATTTGGTGTTGTGAAACTAAAGATATTAGTTGAAACTCCATGTTTGGTGCTGTGGATATAATGTAGCTAAGTCAGAATGACAGGTCATGGTACAACTGTTATTGGTCAAGCAAAAGGTTTTGCTGTAGAATTCGACCGTAAAACCACAAAACGAAAGTATGCATTTAATGTACAAGGTAAAATAGACAAGAAGGGAATTCAAATGATAAAAAAAAAAAAAAGTTTTGTTTATTCATCTCACTACTGATGTGTGAAGGCCTTTACATGAGAAATGCGGGCCACTGGACCCTTGTTCTTTCATTTTGTAAGTATGTCTTTTAATTATGTCTATTTAGGTCTTGGGCAATATTTAAATTTTAACTGCAGTTAAAACAGCCAGTGTCAAAATCCATACAGTTCATAGATGCTATTTGTGGTGCAGGTAAACTCAATAAAAAACGTTAAGTCAGTTTAACACAATGCTCGATGGTGTCGAGCAACTGGTCAAATGTGCGTCACTGTGGTGTAGCGGTTAAAGATAGTGCCTCTCATGTGGGAGACATGGGTTTGAATCCAGTGAGGGCAATACTATTCATACATTTCAATTGCGGGTGGGCTGAACGAGGCTTTGACTGTTAAAATAAGCTACATGACTTCATAGCTTTCAAACAATGCCCTCCTTGAAAATAAGGGAGAATCTGGGATAACATTTTATAAAGTGATATAATTTTTATCTCATGGATGATCCATCATTACGAGGCATAGCTCTGTCAATTAATTTAGGAGCGTTTATATATCTCCAGCTGTAGCCCGCAACTGTTAACAAAAAAGATAACTCCTTCAAACCTTGTTTCAGGTTTCAAAATGTACAAACCTTCTATTATGCAGTCCCATTTGCTTCCACTTACCTACATTTTGACCCAAAGCAATGATAGTGGTTGTAACATATTTACATTTAACATGGGAAGATTTTTTAGAACGGTATTACTGTCAGAGTTCCAATTACTTCCGATGTCAGCTTTCATAAACAGAACCTACAATACATGAAGATAGAATATAATTATTTCAATAGTTTATTTTCACTTTTGGAAAATATTTTTTGTTAATTATCTCCCATATAGGATTTAAAGTATGACCAAAGGGAAGGTTAATTCCAGTAATCAAGGTAAGAGCAGACAGCTAAAATTTTACTTATTTTCTATCATATTGTTGCAGCATTGTGCTATTATTGACTTAAATATTTTAGTATTGCAAGTCTTATTAACTAGTTAACATTGCTCTTATAATACTAGCTAGAGTGGGAAGGTTGGTTTGACACATTAGAGATTGTGTAGCCAGACTGAGCTCATTCATGGTTAAAGTCAATTTCAATCCGTTATAGTATCAGTAACATAAACAAATGAAGTAGGTTGAGGCTCAAATTTATCAAAGTATTACCTATCTGGCCAACTTCTGCCAAAACTAGACTGCTTGTACAAGACACTTACCAGGGAGCCAGCAAGCAAGCAGCAAGTTAGCTAGCATTGCCATGTGGTAGAGATGAGGCAGGATCAAATGCAGAGCTCAGCTATAATGTCTTTTATTTCCCCACATTTACTGAAACATAAGACTAAACATCCCTCGACAGGACTGGACAGGAACTCAACGTAACATTTAAGGCAATGACCAACAATGGGACAGAAAACTAGGCAGACTTAGTAGGGAGGTGAACGGGACAAACAAGACACGTGAGAAGTCTTAGAATACAGCTGAAAGCAAGGAACACAAGGGATAGCAACAACATAACATAACAAGAACTACACTAAATGTAGAGATGTAGCAAACATCATGCCACAGGCCGTGCCTGTCTGTTACAAGAATCTACAGTACATTGTCAGATTACAAACCAGACGCAATTAAAATAGTATATGCTATGCGGCTAAAATTAAATTCAAATTATGGAAAATGTGGCTAATGATGTTGGCATGTTGTTTAGTGAGACCTCACTACACTATGGATAATGTAGTGAGCTTGTAGTGAGAACACCAACTGCTTTGAACTGTGTGGTGAGCTTTCTTTTGCAGCAGAGGCATCACCCAGTTGATTGATGTATGTTATTTGTGGAGGATTCTGAATTCCATGATACAAAGAGGCTGAGCTCAGGACCACATCAGGGCTGGGAGACCTAATCAGCTGGCATCACCTCATCTGGTGTCACCATCATTAACCATTATTATTAACTATTATTGTCATGTGTAACTCAAGTACCCCTAGCAGGCTTGATCTACTTTAGTAGTACAGAGCTACTATGTTCAGGCTTGTTTTTTAAGGACAGATTTAAGGACCAAAATGGAAAATAGGAAAAATGTTGTGTCATTCGTGATGATTTTAAATGCAGTATTAACCCGATTGCCCACCTGGTGTGAATATACTGAATACAAGAGTTACATCCCCACTTTTGCTCAAACTTTATTCTCTGTTAACCAAATCCTAAATATTTTTCATTTTGCCCTTAAAACATATTGATAAAATAAGGTTGCATTCATAATTTGTTTTTCTGTACTAAACAAAACCAATTACAAATGTCTATGCTAAATCTGGGCCAGTCAAGACCAGTCATTTTTACATGCTGAATTCTTCGGTGGACCAGACCGAATGTAAACCAATTACACACATTTCTGTTTGGGCCAAATATACACTGGTCCAGAGTACTGCAGAAAGGGTTCTCACGGGACAATATTCAAATTCCCCTGTGTTCTGGAATGTGGGTGTGTACGTTTTAAAGTGGTTATGAGACACCGAGGTCAGTGGGTTAATGGATAACTTTATTGACCATATGAATGTCTGGCTGTCCTTAGAGTTTGACATTGCTGAAGTGCACAAGGAGACCAGTGATGGGTCTATCAGAAATAAAGCTGCTGTGTCAGGTGTGTCAAGGCCAGTCAAAGTGAACTCCATGGTCAATCAATCTGATTTATCAAATAACCTGCCCCTATCTCTATCTAGTGTGTAAACAGACACACCGATCAGCCATAACATTATGACCACTGAGATGTGAAGTGAATTACACTGATAATCTCGTTATCATGGCACCTGTCAGAGGGTGGGATATAGTGGGCAGCAACCGAACATTCTGTCCTCAAAGTTGATGTGTTAGAAGCAAGGAAAATGGGCAAGTGTAAAGATCTGAGCAACTTTGACAAGGACCAAATTGTGATGGCTGGATGACTGTCAGAGCATCTTAAAAACTGCAGCCCTCGGTCTGCAGTGGTCAGTATCTATCAAAAGTGGTCCAAGAAAGGAAAAGCAGTGAACCGGCCACAGGTTCATGGGCGGCCAAAACTCATTGATGTACGTGAGGAGCAATGGCTGGCCCGTGTGGTCTGATCTAACAGACAAGCTTCTGGAGCTCAAATTGTTGAAACAGTTAATGCAGGTACAGATGGGAAGGTATCAGAACTCAGAGTGCATCACAGTTTGTTGAGTATGGGGCTGCTTAGCCGCAGACCACTCAGGGTGCCCATGCTGCCGTCTACTGTCGAAAGCGCCTACAATGGGCACCTGAGCATCAACACTTAACCACAAAGCAGTGAAAGAATGTGGCCTGGTCTGATGCTTCTCGTTTCCTTTCACATCACGTGGCTGGCCGGGTGCGCGTGCATCGCTTACCTGGAGAAAATATGGCACCAGGATGCATTATGGGAAGAAGGCAGGCCGGAGGAGGCAGTGTGATGCTCTTGGCAATGTTCTGCTGGGAAAACTTGGGTCCCGCCATACATTAGGATGTTGCTTTGACACGTACCACCTACCCTAGCATTGTTGGCCATGTGCACCCTTTCATGGAAACAGTATTCCCTGATGGTATTGGCCTTGTTCAGCAGGATAATGCACCGGGCCACAAAGCAAACATTTTTCAGGAATGGTTTGAGGAACACAGCAACCTGTTCAAGGTGTTGACTTGGCCTCCAAATTCCCCAGATCTCAATCCATCGAGCATCTTTGGGATGTGCTGGACAAACAAGTCCAATCCATGTAGGCCCCACCTCGCAACTTACAGGATTTAAAGGATCTGCTGCTAACGTCTTGGTGCCAAATACCACAATACACCTTCAAAGGTCTAGTGGATTCCATGCCTCGATGGGTCAGGGCTGTTTTGGCGGCAAAAGAGGGACCTACAAAATATTTGGCAGGTGGTCATAATGTTATGACTGAACGGTGTATGTCCTATACATAGAAATAGCCTGATGGGAATGATCATTTCCTGGCGTTCATTTATGCAGCGATAATAATAATTGTCTTGCCAGTTTTGTTCATTTGGGCAATGACTCATTTGAGGTGCATCCGTGAGTGTTAGCCTCTCAGCATGGTGGAGGTGAATTAAATGGGATACCATGGCACCTTTTCATATTAAAAGAAACCTTTGCCATCGACTCCACTGTCCAGACCAATGAACGTGACGCTGTGGGGCCAGACAGGCCCTGACAGGAGGACAAATCACCTCGCTTTTCACCCCTCTTTGAGCCGCACCTCACTGGTCTCTCCCGTCGCATTAGAGGACTCGTGCCATTTCATCACCCGGGCCCATCCCCCACAGCACTGGCCGGCTGCTCTCCACGCCCCCCTCCCAGCCACCCCTTGCTCAGAGAGCCTCATCTACATATGGCTCCTGGCCTTGCTCGCCAGCCTAGCCCCTGATGAAGAATCGCTGTGTCAAATGGAGAGCTCATTAAACTTTTATACCAACGTTGTTGTGCTACTCTCAGCCTCCCCGGTATCCATTCCCCCACACTGCCTTTGGCTTTTTGCCCTCCAGGCAGAAAATGTACTTAAAATCAACATGGTTGTGGGCTTAGCAATTATGGGGTGAAAACTGGAGCGAAGACATGGAAATTGAGCTGATTCCCTTATTCAAATGTGAGGCATGAATCAGATTCAGCTTGACCACAGGGCCTTTCAGAAAATCCTTCCAGGCTCTTTTTTACACAGAGGTATTAGTTTATCTCTGCATTCTGTAGAAAGTCCAGTAAATTGTTAGACATCTACTGGCTTTAAAGAATCAAGCATTTGGGAATTTCGCTCGGTCTCATTTTAGCATGTCCACAGCCAAAGCCACATCCCCTTGTTGCGTTGTTACTGTTAGGAATATATATGCCCGAAATACATAGATACAGTGGATGTGGATGATATACAATATCAGTCAGGAAGATGTCTACAATTACTGCTGTGCTGACGGGGATCCAAGTGAATCTTTGCATAATTATATTACAAAATATACTTCCTAAAGCAAGATGCCTTTGTTAGTTTTAAACACAGTCAAAACATCCATCATACAAATGTGTCCCAGCAAATCCCATGAATAAAATAATTCAACACACCATTTTCTGTAAGCATTATCTTGTGCAAATCAGGTTCCTTTGAGTGTCGTTTTTGGTCCAAAAACACAATACTGTTAGACGAGTCCAAGAAACCAAGAAACATCTGGATTTCAGAATTCCCATTCACAGCTAGCCATCTCTTGTGGCTTGCCATAGCATACATGTAGAGTAGTTAACTGTTGTTGACTCCTTGAATAGACAACACAGTCTGTGTTTGTGTTACATCTTAGTAATGTGTTTTAACATCCACCCACTCCTCTGTGCATATGATATGCCCTCAGCAACGCTGAGACTAAACGTCTGAAAAGCATTTTCTCAACCACTTACCCTAAAGCGCCAAGCTGTGAAATTCACCCATTTAAGCTACCTTAAGCAAAAGGTCATCAGCCCACAGTATCTATTGAAAGAGATGAAAGCCATTTACAGAGCTGCTGATAAACACTTGTGATTAGCTTCTGGTTGGGAAAAGGAGAGGAGAGATAAGCTCCAGCTTCCTCAAACCAAATGAACAAAATACGAAATGCTGTTGGCAGAGTCTAATTTGTCTGATAATTCAATTCATAAACAGAGTTAGTCAGAGAAGAGATCTATAATTGGATTGTTTTCAGTTTCAGCAGGACAACTTTGTAATGCTTCGTTTCTATCTTCTAATAGCGTGCAGAGAAGGACGTTTTCTGTTGAGCTTGATACTATTGTCAAAGCCAACAGACACATAAATCGTGCATATTTTACACTAAATTGAGAAAATGTTCACTCAGTGGATATAACAGCCTTTCCCATGAACAGCTTTCATAAAATATAATTTTGTGTCCTGCACAGTACCATTGCGGATGAATGGACAAAACCACTGTAAAAATTTGCCAGCTCTAGCACCTATGATTGTAAAATGCTCAGTGGATAATATAACTAATAAGCTCTCACTACATATCTCACTGTGCTCTCTACCACCAATTTGTACACGTGCTGTGATGTACTTTTTGTTCATCTCAACAGGAAAAAGCCAACACTGCTGCACAAATGTGACAGAGACCACAAAGGGCAACAGCATGATGCTATTAGGCTTGGAGACTTTTATGGAACACACAGCAATGGGGATAATCATCACAATTAACCTTTGGGTGGGATGATGCCGACCATACCCAAAACTCATTGAAAGGGGAATAAAAACATTTACTCTAATGTTTTGGGAGAAAACAGGCCTTTAATGAGGTGCGATTGCTGCTTACAGTGTGGATGTGGACGGTGAGGACATTTGCGCGGTCTGATGGCAGCACATTGCTTCGCATTACTGAGCCAAATGAGTTCACTTTTGTCCACTTAATATTGTCGTTTACGCCAACTATTTGTTTGGAAAACCAACATTGAAAGTAAACTTCATGAAGCTATCCTGATCACAGCGGGTGGCATAAAGATGAACAGACAAGAACCAAAATCAGACTTTGCTGGATGAAGAGTATAAGAGCTTTTGGGTAAACATTTTTTTGCAAGTTTCAATGACTGCCTGGTCAATAAATGCATGAGGGCTGTGTCCAGAACCTGTAAACAGACTCCAGATCAGTCTATCCAAAAGCCAAGGTTAAATGCAATTCATTATTCAGTCAAAAGAGGCGGTGTGATGGCATGGGCATGCATGGCTTCCAATGGCACTTGGGTCACTAGTGTTTTTTGTTGATGTGACAGAAGACAGAAGCAGCCGGATTAATCCTGAAGTGCACTGGGATATATTGTCTGCTTAGATTCAGCCAAATTCAGTGAAGTTGATTGGATGGCGCTTCACTTAACAATTGTACAATGACTCAAAACACACAGCAAAAGCAACCCAGGAGTTTTTTCAAAGCGAAGAGGTGGAATATTCTGGAATGGCAGTGTCAATAACCTGATCTCAATTCGATCGGGCATGCATTTCACTTGCTGAAGACAACTTAAGGCAGAAAGACCCACGAACAAACAACAAAAGACAGCTGCAATAAAGGCCTGGCAAATTAGGAAATCCAGCGTTTAGCGATGTCCATACCTTTCAGACTTCAAGCAGTCATTGAATGTAAAGTATTCTCGAAAAGTATAAAAAATTAACATTTCCTATATGATTGTGTTAATTTTTCCGATTACATTTGAGCCCCTGAAGGGGACTGTGTATGAAAATGGTTGCAATTCCTAAATGTTTCATACAGTATTTTTGTTTAACCGCTGAATTCAAGCTGAACGCCTGCACTTCCGTTGAATCTCGGTTGTTCCATTTCAAATCTATTGTGGTGGCATACAGAGACAAAATTATGAAAATTGTGTCACTGTACAAATATTTCTTGACCTCATGGATTATTCAAAAATTGTCTGGGACACAGCCAGAGACACTGCTGCATTGTGGTTTTGGGTCTGACCTGCTGCTCTTTCAGAAGAACCAGTCTACTGTTGCCACGCTTCTGTCAACCTCTCTCTAATGGTGTGTTCTGTAGAACATCCAGCTGTCCTTTAAACCTCTCCACTTCCACTGCTATTACACATAAAATATCTTTAAATCTTTTTGGGCTCTCTCTCTCACAGCTCTGGAAAAAATGAAGAGACCACTGCACCTTTTCTTTTCTTTCCAAAAAAGTTGAAAAGGATGGTTTTGTATGAGGAACAGAAGCATTCAATTTGCAGTGGCCTCTTAATTTTAACCCTTCTGTTCCTCACTCAAAACCTTCCTTTATAACTTTTTTGGAAAGAAAAAGGTACAGTGGTCTCATTTTATCCAGAGCTGTATTGTGGTGTATTCAGGGGAAAACTCATTTTCCGTATGTCTCCAAAGTGTCTGAGGGATGTAATCTCACCACTTTTACATACCAAAAATGACTAAAATGCCACATATAGTACAAATGAACTATTTACAAAAATATTCTGAAAACAGATACTGCATACATTATAAAAAATGTCAACATATCTTCTCTTTTCAAAAGGTATGCGAGCATGTTGCCGATGGCGACATGTTTCCAGTGGATTTTAATCTCCCCTGCTGCTTGTCTTGTGTCCCAAGCACGGAGGCGTCAAAGCAGAGCAGAAGCAGCTGTAAGAGAGAGCTGTATGTGTGAATACTATTTCATTGTGTGTACTGGTAATTTTGGTCTGAACTTGGGTTGTACTGGCTCCAAATCATCTTCAACGACCGTATCCCATCTGTCCTCAGGTTTGTCTCTCATTGTTATGCCAGTTCCTGTGTCTGTTCTAGCATCACACCCTCTGCTCTTCCCTATTTTCTGCTGAGGAGTCTTCTCTGTCCCTGCGCCTTGATGAACTGGCAGCGTGATGAGTGGAATAGTGGAGCTTGAACCGTAAGATAAACATCATTACAGTGGACTAATTTCACAAAACAACATGAAATTGCTGTTTGTATGGGCAAGTGGATGCGTGAGTTTATGTGCCAAGTTGATAAGAGTCAATGAACGTGGTCACAGACAAGGGTTCAGCATTTACATTTTAGTAATTTTGCAAATGTTCTTTTTCAGAGCACCTTAATGTAAGTTGATTTTAAGACAACATGGTGAAACTACCACACATCTCAGTAATACTAAGTATGCTTTACTCAGTGAAGTAGCTGTCAGCAAATTAAAAAGATATTGCCTTGACATTAGTCCACAAAACATGGATTCATTTTACATTATTTCTTTAAAGTTTGTCTCTTGCTTCTACAGTGTCCCTAGGGTGGAGAAGAGTTTTGACAGGTCAGAGTGGTAGCTTCCCTCCGATAGTGGTGGGACAAACAAGATAGCAGAGGTATATAGGATTAACGTATAACCTGAGAATAGTGAGGGGCAGTTCACCTTTCTGTTCCATTTAAAATAATTCTGGTCATGTAGTGGCTACAACCCTCAACTGGAAGCCTCTTGAGTGTCCAGTAGACTGCAGTCTGGATAGGTTACCGGGGTTTGACGGCACAGTGAGCCCTACCAACAGGGAGTTGCAGTTGTCCAGATGTGAGATGACAAGTGCCTGGATTAGTACCTGTCCAGCTTCCAGTATGAGGTAAGGTCATACCCGATGGAATTTGTGGAGCATGAACCTCCAGGAGCAGACTGCCTTTGAGTTTGTAGAGAGAACATCAGGATTTTGTCCAGGTTCGTTGCACTCTGGCAGGAGGAGTTCAGCACCCAGAATGTCACAGGCACTTTGGGCCTGTATCAGCATTCTAGAGTGAGGATCTAATGCAAACAGTGGGACACTTTCAGAGGTGGACTGGGACCATGAAGATATAAATCACATTGATTTACAATTCAGTTTAGTATTATAGTACAAGTGTAAGAAACTGAGTTTTCCTGTATTTCTTTTCGTTGAATGCAGTGATGTTGTTCTACATGCTGAGATTGTGGGAGATTATGGTCTCTAGGTATATAAATGATTCAGCCTACCTAACAGCAAAACTTCAGACTCAACAGAGAGAGTTTGGGGCTGTTGCATAAAGCTAACTACCACCTCCACAATTTTGTATATGTTAAGTTTCAGGTAATTTAACAAGGCAACAAGCTACATGGACTTGCCATCAATTATAAGGCAACCTTGCCCCACCCCCAGCCTATTCTGCATAGGTCATATTAGGCAGGGTGAGCCATAAAAACGTCAGGTAATCAGGAAATAAATGTCAATTTCCCCATAAAATGATGTACCCAAATCTAAATGCTTGACCTGAATTTAGTAGAAACATTCCTTCCATTTTAAAGGAGACACTCTGTAGTTTGTAGTAAGTATGAATTAATGAAATAATGTGTAAAACAATAGATTAGGTAAAACATTTTTTTGTAAAAATAAATTAATCATCATCATCATTTTTGAAATGCGGTGAGGAAGGCCAAACATGGAATAGGAAGCTGGACACAATTACACTAAACCCACTAGATAGCAGCCAAGTCTGGGTAAAATTTCAGGCCCTTTGATGCAAAGGGCCTACTTACTCTTTTGTAAAGCTAGGCCAAAGTGTCCTTTACAATTTGGACTCTGTGTCAAATTGGACACATGAGTTTTCAAGTACGTATCTACACAGAACATACAACAACGCAAAGGTGATATATAAGGGTTACACACTCCCAGGAATGTCATACATGATGGAAAACATACATAAAGGTACTAACAAAAGGCGCAACAAGGCAGATCCAATGCCTCCTTACACATAGATACACTTTTTACAATAAGGGCCAAGTTAGCACCTAACACTGATCTAACATCATATGTGCAAAGACCAGAGTCAACACACAAATTGGAAACAATACTATTTACACACCATTCACATTTACACTATTTAGATTTAGATTGTTCTAATGATTCCAAATCCTTCAGCCGTGTCTTTCTGTACTGTCTTTTCTCAGCAAAGAGTTGGCAGGAGTAGAAAAGAAAAGAGTAGAAGGAAATTGGAGAAAGATGGGGGAGACTGAAATGGTCAGCCAGGTGATAACATCAAAGTGGGGTGGGGGTGGGGGGTCAAGAGCCAGGGAGATGAAATAAGGGGATGAATAGACTGTAACAGCCACAACATGTTATAGCCAAATCATATAGATAATTGGTTACATATAAATAAAGACAATATGAACTGAACCTAGCATAGCCTAATATGCTAATGCTAATATATTGTAAGTCTTGGGTAATCTGCCTTATTTTATTCAGCAAGTTACTTCCATGAATCTAGTCCAAATTTGGTCTCCTGCAATGAGAAGCCATTTAATCTTTAAATGGTGTGTATAGGTTCATTAACACAGACTGACAATGTGTCTTGTACAATAGTGAAGTTTGGTTGAAAATATCGGTGTGGGAGAAGTGGGTGCACTGTTGGTGTGGCCTCTGTGTGGCTCGTGTTCTTAACCTAGCTTGTTTCAGTTCTATTGGTCATAACTGAAGGAAGAAACTGGCCATCTTAACCAGGACCGGTCCTTTTGGTTGTGCGTAATTGGTGCCACATTCGATCTCTGTGCTGATGTGGTGCGAAGCGTATATGCAACGTAGAAGGATAAAGTATGTCAGGTTACATGCGAGAGACTCTTGTTTTCAGAAATATCAATTATTGCTGGGTTAAAGCATAGCAAGAGTTTTGAATATCATGAATAGTTTTGTTCCGAGTTGATAGTGTTGGATATTGTGAAGAACATGAATTGTTTTCCATTAGAAAAACAGATTTTATCAAGCATGATAAAATTATGCTTGGCTTTATCTCTGGGACCATCAAGATAAGAAATCAAAAGAAGGCTCAATGTAAGTACAAAATTTACCACCAGAATCGGGATTAAGTAATATTTCACATTTTCGCAAATTAAATTTTTGCAGGACTCAGTATGGAGGCAGGACCTTGAGGTGTGTACTTGCTAAAAGATTCCCAGTAACTTTGTCAGAGATTTTTTTCTCTCCAGCTAATTGAAGATTACATATCTGAGCTAGCAAGCTAATAGTTCTCCAAGCAGAAGGAATGCCCCCTTAAAAACAACAGGGACAACCAGGTGGGCTGTGGGCAGTGGCAGCAGGAACCATCAGGCAGCAAATAGATCATGAATACAATCAGGAGGACTTTGGACAGGGACAGCTGACTCATCAGGCCAGGTAGTCCTGAGGCGTGGCATGGTCTGAGGGTTCAAGTCCTCCTAATGTCAAAGAGGAAATCAGAAAGATAAGAGGGACCATTCCTGGGATCCAAAAGAATACCCCAGCATATAATTCAGACTGACTCCATCACATAAACGAATGCAACGTAAACAACTGGGTCTAAGACAGGACAGCGTGACCCTAGTTCCCTGGCAAAATAATATAGCATTGTATAACCAGGGACTGAAATGGGGTGTCTGCACAGAGACAACCAGGCAGGAAAGAACTCCACCCAATTTTCCAAGCACCAGACTGAAGGGACACCACACATTCACAACAATCCAAACAATATCCATAGCACAGAAACTGCACCACTAAAAGTTGACAACAACCTATTCCTCTCTGCTGATGCCGGTTCCCTAAACTCCTGATTCTCTTTGAGCGGAGTGTTACCTTTGACATCGTTAACCACTAGATTCTGCTCAGCAGGCTCGAGGGGCTGGGCATTGAGGGTGCTGCACTCTCCTGGCTAAACTCCCATCTCACTAACTGAACCCTTTACATTTCACTCAGGCCTAAACTCAGATACAGTCACAGTTATTGAAGGTGTCCCCCAGGGCTTGATCCCCTTCTCTTTATCTACATCCTTCCCCTTGTTCAAATCCTCTGTCATGTCAACCTCAATTTTCACTGATATACTGAAGATACACAACTATAGCTTGCCGCCAAATCTGTCACTGATCCACCTCTGACCCATATTAAATCTTGCTTGATTGCAATAAAAGCATGACTGAAGGAAAACGTTCCTCAAACCGAACAGTGACAAAACAGGGCTCATACTCATTGGAACTAAATCCACCCTCCCCAAAACTGGCACTTTCCCTCTCAGCCTTGATGACACTTGTGTTTCTCCATCCCCCCATGCACGTAACCTTGGCATCATTCTGGACTGCACTCTCTCCTTTGATCAGCACATTAAACAGACTGCAAAATCTTAATTTTTCCACCTCCGCAACATCGCCAAACTTAGTCCTTCCCTCACCTGTCCTGCTGCTGAATCCCTAATACATGCATTCATAACCTCCCGTCTTGACTACTCCAACTCCCTACTCACCAGCATCTAATCTACATCTCTCCACAAGCTCCAAATGGTTCAAAACTCTTCGGCCAGATTACTCACACCAAGTCCCGTTAGCATATCACCCCATTCCTCCGTGAGTTACACTGCCTATCACACAATGCATCAGTTACAAGATCCTCCTTCTGACATTTAAAGCCCTAGACGCTGTCGCCCCTGCCTACATCTCCAACCTTCGTCCACATCAACCTTCACACTCACTCCATTCCGGTACTGCCGGCTACCATATCATCCCAGAAGCTCAAAGTCTTTGGTGACAGGGCATTCTCGCAGGTTGCTCTCAGGCTCTGGAACTCTCTCCCCAAAACCATCCGTGAATCTGAGACTATTCCAAATGATGAATCCATTACATACCGGCTGCATTAAAGGGTGCAAAAGTTGGCAATGAACAGTATTATTGCAGTCATAGGTAACTGCTCTGTAACTAAGAAAAACACAATCTTGGCCAATCCTGGTAGACTAAACTTTTAACATAATACAACAATACAACCCTGTTTCCAAAAATGTCTAAGCTGCATAAAATGCTAATAAAAACAGAATGCAATTACAGTACAAACTGTTTATCCCTATATTTCATTGAAAATAGGTGAAATGCTTGCTTTTGAACTGTGCGCTGATAAGAAGCCAGATGGCTTCTTAGTCCGCATTCCCCAAAAAATATTTCACATTTTTATTAATCAGACCACAGGGCAGTTTTGTACTTCGCTTCAGGGCATCTTTAACTAGCAGAGGTCCTGTGGTTCAGGATCTGCTTTGTATCTGGTTTCTTTGTATGGTCGAGTTAACTTGCATTTGTCGATGCAACAAACTACTGTGTTCATAGACAGTGGTTTTCAGAAGTGTTCCTGAACCCCTCCCCTTACTTCTGATAGACACATCCTCTCTGGAATGATCTTGTAATACCCTATAATTTTACTGACCTGTTGCCAAGTGACCTAATTAGTCATGTGATATTCCACCAGATATGTTTTTTTTAGGATTACAACTTTACCATTTCCTTGTTGCCTCTATCCCAACTTTTTTTAAACGAGATGCTGGCATCAAATTCAAAGTGGGCATATGTTTTTCAAGAAACAATAAAATGACTCACTTTCAAGATTTGATATGTTGTCTTTGTACTATGTACTATTGAATATAAGGTTTAAATGATTTACACATTATTGCATTCTGTTTTTTTTTTTTACATTTTACACAGTGTCACAAATTGTTTGGAGACAGGGTCGTACATTGGCAAGAAAACAAACACATTGTAGCATGGGTTGTCCAAGTGCATTCTATTCAGCATTCTGCTCAGCATTCTACTCAGTGCATGATCCACAAGAACAGGCTATATAGGACAGGAAAAGACAACATACAGGCAAATACAGATTTCAATTGGAATCCCATCTGTGTCTTTACATGGGTCATTGTCTGTTAACTTCATGTCACTGCCAACATCCAAGACAGTCTCAATACATTTTCTTCAAAGCCTCTTTTCTTTTGTCCTCACTGCTGGGTAGTATCCTTTACCATTTTATGCCAAAATGATAAAATGATCTGTTCAGCATAGCATGTACTAATACACACGATGCGTATTGAGTGGACAGTATTTAGAATGCCCATAGAAAGGTTTCCATTATGCAAATGAAGGTCTCAATTTCTCATTGCTCCACCCAGGTAATTTGAATGTACCTGGAAAAGCATGTCTTACTGACTAATAAAATGTCTTAAGCCCTGTGCACACTGCCCGCTCGCAAGCACTACAAAGAGCTGTAAATAAGCATGCAGTTGAACATTTCTCAACTCCCAACTGTCAATGCCGCTGTGAGATTTTGTCTCAGAGAGTAGCTCCGCCCACTGTCGCTGTGATTCACTGGCTTTTGTTGGAAATGAATGGGAGCCTGCCTCTTTGTAGCACTAGCAAGTGGGCAGTGTGCAGGGGTTTTCAGCAACAGCTCGCTAAAGATTGAGCGAAATGAGAGTTGGGCTAGCGGGCCGTTTGCACGTAGGGTTGGGTGTAATTTTACTTTATCACCAGACTAACGCTCTGCAACAGCTTCAACAAAATAAACAACACACATATACATTCCCAGAGAGCACTGACAATAGACTACTACTGCTTTCCTTTATTTATTGCTCCACTCCACATGAGAACCTAAACCTTCCCAGCCACATTTTGTTACTATGTACAAATAACCTGCATCTTTACAGATAGAACATTATTTAATTTAGTTATACATACATTTTTCGTACCATACAATCAAGTACAACATTGCTGTGTTTCAGTTTGGCTAAAAGTTAACATTTCATTGAATGTGGTTTTGTTAAGGCGTAACCTTCTGGAATGTTGAATAGTTCACATATGAGGGGGGCATTATTCTGCCCTCTGCTTGTGTATAACTCAGAATAACTATGAAATGGATAATTTACTAGATTTAAACATGTAGCAGGACCAGGCTCCTTTAACATCTATCACTGGTGCTCTTTAACTATTCATACAGAGAATACACAGATTAATGAGAATTATCAGTCTTGCGCAAAAGTATGAGTACATAGGGACGAGATATCACCTTTAATTAGTATATTAATAAATGAATGCAAGGTGTTTGAGAAATTCCAGTTGGAGCACTAGAGAAAACCAATGCAAATTTGCTCTGGGATGTCCACCTTCTTCCAATTAGCATTTCTTTAGAAAACTCTGCCTAAAAAAACTGCCTAAAAAGTAAACCCTTTTTAGGCAGGTCGAGCCATGAAAAGGTGCCACGCGGCACATTTTAGGGGGCAGTGAATATCAAGTAGACACAGTGCAGAATAAGCTAACAAAGATTGCACTGTCACAGCATGGAAAAGTAACATGTTATTTCAGCACTGAGCTGGGCAGGCAGTGTGTAATGTAAGAATAATCTGCAAGGTTTCAACAACCAACATTTTAAGGAAGTATCGATATACACTGTACTCATAGCATCAGTATTGGTTTGAATAATTGTTGCAATTGCAACTCTACATAGCAGTTGCGGGTTTAAAATTGTTGACCTCAGCAGTGAATACAGGATAGACCACAATTCCACATATTCCCCAAAGTCTATAGCACCAGTACATCTGAAACAGTTCCATAAGGTTTACACTACCAATCCCATTCAGCAACATGTACTCAACACAAACACATCTTTTTGAACCAGCAGCTGTCAATGATGTGTCTGTTGACCAAGACAGACCTCACCAACCCTACAATTTCAGTTTGATCGGGTGATTAATAACGATGAGCCCGAACACTGACACAATCATTCTGTTGGCACAAACCAATTGGGGAGTTTGGCAAACCCTGATGCAATTTGAGAAGAACATTTCTGAGAGCGGGTACCATGGAATCGTTTCCATCTCTCACATTACAGGTTCGATGTTTGAGAGATTTATCACTTGTGAGACCTCTGTCACTTTTGCCCTTTTTTAAACATCACCTACGGATCCTGCAGGCAACTCTCAGACAGTGGAGAGAAGAGAAAAGACTGCATCACCATCCACCTCTCGCCTTCGCCACCTCAACTTCTTCAAGTGGAACATTAGTTGTGACATGTGAGAACCTCACTTGACGTTATCGCTGTTAATTTCCAACCTGACATTATAACAAGGTGCAAGAACACAGACGCTCACAGACTTTGGAAAGAGATATGGGAAATGGCAACTCTGGGATAAAAAAAAAAGAAATACGAATTGCTGTTGCAGGCATGTGACCTTTGCCTACTGTACAGCATATGAATCATAAATACAATTCTCCCCGCAACTTACATCAGTACTTCTACATTTTAGCTGACCTTCTCCACTTCCCAGTTCCATTTATAATATAACCTTAGATGGGAGGTTATTTCACAGTTTCAATATAATCAAACTGCCACAGAGATTTTGAGACATTTTGATGTGACGAAGGTTAAAGTTATCTTCCTCTCCTTTCATCCCTTCTCACATAATCTGTGGGGCTTCGTACATCTTGAAATGCAGTGTCTGTCTACAAAAAAGGTGATCTAGCAGACCCCAGCAGTCCCAAAGCAGGGGTAGGCTTTATTATCAAGGGTTCATAGAGGTCAACTAGTGGCCACCCAGACTTTTTTTCACCACAGTAGTCGAGTGAGACACAGTTTTCAGGCATACGTGATAGCAGCGATCAGGAGAAAGACACAAAGAAACAGACAAATAATAGGACATCCCTAGCAATAAAAAAAAAAAAAAGGGTTTCTCACTATGTTTTTGATGGTTTAAGGTGCCACTAAAATGTAAGAAAATACATAGAACAGCTCCTGAAGCAATTTGATGTTGTAAACCCTTCGCTCAGCACATTGGAGCTGTTGGAATGAACAGATCAAAAACACCATTGACGGATGCATCTTAAAGGCTGCCAATTACTCTGACAAAAGTGTACTGAAGGAGCAGTATTTGTACTGCTCAAAATAATTTTCCTTCGGTTTTCCTGGTCCTGCCAAAATGTTTATATCTAGTTACTAAGCCGCTTCAGTGTTTTCAGGCAGACTTTTTAGCATGTACTAAATGTTTTCCAGTATTGCAGCGTCAGAGACTGGAGCAATGCCCCACTGTTATGGGAAAACTTAAAACATCCCCTAAGGTCCATGCTTAACCCTGTTTATTACACAGCAATGTTGTAAATGCATGAAGAGTAATTGCTTTTAATCCTGAACTGACAAAAGACAAGCTTGTTTATATTATTACCAAAATAAGCCATGGATGGGTTCATACAGAATGATTCCCATTATTCAAAAGCGATCTACTGTACATTAGTGACATGACATAATGCAACTAATCCAAAATGTCTAAAAAACAAGTGACATTTTGACATATAAATCATCATGTTCAGTCGTATAAAAGAACACATTGTGGCATGTTCATTTCTGGACCTTTGAGTGAACAAGAACACGCAGGCTGAGGATTTTCCCAGGATACTCCAAGCTACCGCCAGGTTTTTACATTAATCACAAACTGACTTGGACTGTTTTTTTGCCTTTCAGTTCAGCCCATTTATGAGGCCTGTCAAATTTTAATGAGCATCAATGAACAAAAACAGCAGAAAGATGACAAGTGTATTCTGGCATGACAAATCACAGCCTGATCTTCAGCCTACTCTACTGAAGTATCTTAAAGCCAAGAGAAGCGAGGTGAGAGTTGCACCAAGAATCAAGGTTACTGGTTTGAAACTCTGCCCCAACAATGGTATCTGTTGATGTGCCTTTGAGCAAGGCACTTTGACTTAATTGCTTAAGAAATGTTTTCAATGAAGGCTGATCCCTGGCCAAGAACCCACTCAGTGTGTCTCAAACACATTTCTTTTTTACACCACACATATGCAAATATAATCTGTATTTTACTTTTCTTAAAATTAGGACACATAAGCCCCTGACCTGGGTCTGAAGAAAGGTTGTTTGAAAAAAAATCAAGAATGGCAAGCACAACACTAAAGATGGATGGTAGAACAAGAGACTGGCTCAAAAACCCAGTACACGGATGGTTAATCAAAAGTGAATCACAGAGAAAAGGATTAGTAGAGTTGTAGCACCTCACAATACCTCACAGAAAGCCATACGCGTTGAGCTGGATGGTATTGCGGAGTGGGTCTTCGGCGCCGGTCCGCAAGTTCCTTCTGCATGTGAGAGGCACGCTCTAGGTGTCAATGGGCTTTTTCCCAAACCCACTCACCGGCACTGTGCCAGGCTCCATCTCCCACGGGAATAGCAGAGGCTGGTAACCAAAGACGCACTGAAAGGGGATGAGTTTGTGAGGAGTAAATCAGTACGTTTTGTGCCTATTCTACCAAAGGTAGGTAACGTCTCCAGTCATGCTGCTGGAACCTCTCAATCTCCTGATCAAGACCCTCAAAGTTAAAGAAGGCTTTCCACATCCAGGAGTTGAACTTGGGGCCCCGATCAGACACTGTCCTCTGGGATACCAAACAGGCGGAACACACATATTGAAACGCACTCGGCCAACTCCATGGCGCTAGGCAGGTGGGTCAGGGGTATAAGACAGCGCATTTTGGAGAAGTGATCAACTATCACAAGGATTGTGGTGTAACTAGATGAGTCAGATTAATCAATAATGAAATTTGTGGCCAGGGTCTTTGCAGATCAGGGAGAGGCAGCAGCTTACCAGAGAGGTTGTTTGGGGTCTTTGCTCGCTTACAGGTAGGGCAGGAAATGAAGTAATCACCCCTCCGGGTGTCAGCACAGAATACAAGAAGTTCACTGTAGTGACATGAAAGATGCTTTTTTCTGCCTTAACAAAAAGCTTGTGTTCCTGTAGGTGGCACAGAGCCTGCTTGACATGGGTGATATGCTCAGACAGAGAATGAGAATAGATGAGTGTCATCATTGTAGATGATGACGAACTGGTCCACATCCAAGCGTATCTCATTCATGAATACTTGGATGACAGCGATGGCCTGGATGGCCTCAATACTTGGATGGCCTCAATACTTAGTGAGGCCGTAGGGCATGACGAGGTAGTGCCCCCTGTGGGTGATAAAGGCCATCTTCCATTGGTCACCTTCCTGAATGCGGACCAAGTTTAATGGGCTACACACGTCAAGTTTTGTGTAGATTGTGGCCCGTCCTACTTGTTCCAACTCAGCTGGGATGAGAGACAATGGGTACCGATTTTAACAGTGACATCATTGAGGGCTCGATAGTCTTCCTTCTTGCCCACAAAAAGAAAAACTGGACGCCGCTGGGGAGTTGCATGGACCCCTGTTGGAGAGCTTCGTCAAAATAGGTGTTCATGGCCTCGGTTTCCGGCAGCAATGGGGTATACGACGAGATGCCCCAAGAGGCAGATTGATGGCGCAATCCCAGGGGGGGATGTGGTGGTAGATAGTTCAGTTCGGAGAAGTTGGCTTAAGTTAAACTTGTCGTATACAGATGGAACAGGGGTAGGTGTACAGCCGATGCTCTCTTCGACAGAGGTGGTTTTGCAGGGTAGAGTTACGCAAGGGGTTGAACAGGTGGGGCTCCAGGAGAGGAGCTCATTTTCTTCAGGAGATCGCGTGGGAATGAAGAAGTCAAGGCTGGCCGAGGACCAAAGGATCACAATGTGAGAACCGTACCAAAAGCTGTATGGTTTCAGTGTGAATGGCGCCGATTTGGAGGGAGATCTTGCCCGTCTAGTGCGTCACGTATCCGGTAGCCAGGGGCTGGCCGTCTAAGGAGTTAATTTACAAAATGCGGACACAATGTGTTTAATTTCACCCCAGTACTTAGGCAAGATGCTGATCTCTAAAGTTACCAGCAGCACCCAAGTCCAGTAACCCATCTACATCTACGTTGTGATAGAAAGCTGGGCCGGCACCTAAAATTGTCACTGAGTCATAGTAAACGCTAGGACTCCTAACGCTAGGACTCCCTGGACCATCCTCTCTCTGCCCTGGACAGGGGAAAAGGCCCCAGTTGCATGGGTTCCAGTTCAGTCACTGGGGAAACTGGTGGACTGGGTGTAGGCTGCACCCTGGGTCTGAGCACTTAGGTCAGTCTTCAGTTGGCCAACAGGTGGTCAAGGGAGATGGACACATTGATGTATTCCTGTAGGTTGGTTAGGTTGCCCTGGTAAGCCAGCTCCACTTGGAGGTCTCTGGATTCAGAGGTTAATTCTGGGGTACCCACTGTCCATAGGGCCATGGCCCAATCCAAAGCCTTGCCCGTGAGTAGGGACAGCATCAAATCCACTTTGTCTCTTTCACTTCAGAATTGGCTGGGTTCGTAATCGATGTACAGCGAAAATGAAGGGTGGAAATGAAGGGTGGAGTATGGGAATGAGCTGGGGTATCTGAAGGAGTAGGAGCAGGGAGTGAATGGCGTAAATGGGGCAAACCTCCTCAGTCCTTTCCTCCTGTTCCTTGAGGTGTGCTTGCAGCTCCAATTGGATCCATCGGAGGTTCTGGTGAGGTATTCTGTAAGAACACACCACAGGCAGGTGGTGTGGTTCCAAGCATGGACCGCACAGGTAAAATTTAAAGGAGAAGGCAAAAACCATGGTCAGAAATACCGGCAGGGTCGGTTACAAAATGGCAGATCAGGCAACAGTACAACTAAGGACAATACTAGAGACTGATGGTAGGGCAAGAACCTGGCTCGAAAACTCAGTACACGGATGGTCAATCAAGAAGGATTCTCAGAGAAAAGGCTTAGTGGAGTCGCCGCACACACACACGCAATACCTCACAACGCCAAAACCAACTGAATAAATAGGGTGCTAAACAAGACAGGTGCAAACCATAATACGTATAATAATTACATTCAAGCACAAAAGACAAAAATCAAAAAAGCACAAAAGACAAAAACTCACTGGCTGCCGCTCCTGGGCAGCACGGGAGTCCTCCGCTCGCCTACATCTTGGGGTTCGCCTATAACCAGTTTGCGCCTTCGTCTACCTTGCCTTGCTCTTTCATGGTCCTTTTGGTTAGTCATTCTGTCACAATGGATGTGTAGTGAGGTGAAACGGACCAGGAGCAGGCAGGGGTAGCAGTCTTTGTATTCTTTTAATATACAAACACAAAACAACAGAACAGAAAACACAGAGTACCGAGGCAAAACTACTAAATGAACGTGAACACATAAAAACAACACTCACAACTGACTTCAGACAACACAGTGACATGGAACAATGACCAACAACAGAGGGGAGCAGAGGAGAAACATTTAAACAAATACTAATGGTTGATTGGGACCTGGTGTGAACAATGATTGACAAGACAAGACAAATGAATGGGGCCGGGATGAGTTCCTGACTGTTTGAAAGATGGAGAATGCGGGAGATGGCGGAGCAGTCCGTCACCTCACCGTCACAATTTGAATAAAATATGTGACTGACTGTACAGATGGCAAACTATGTGTTAAAATGTATTATTATGCACCCTAAAGAATCCATGTGCCATTTAATTTGCTATTAAATATATTTAAATAAATCTAAAAATCAAAAACTTTTTCCCAAGCATTTGCTTGGGACAACTGGAATAGTTGGATAGTCTGTTGTTTGTTATCTTTCGATAAAAGGATTTTCATGTTCAACAAAATAAATAGAACAAGAATATGACTATATGAAGCAGAAACATTGCTATGAAAAATGATTTTGACTGCAGTTGCTGGTTATTGTATTCAGGATAATAAATAGAACAAGAATATGACTGTATGATGCAGGATAATACCCTCTGTTTGTTATTTTATGTATCAAATTGCATTATTCAATGCTATTAAACGTCATTAAATGTTTCTTGTTTAACACATCAATTGCGTTATGTAACAGAAATTGACAGGTTTAATATAAACCCTAACAGGTATAAGCAAAAACATTTACAGTGTTCCAGCATGCTGCCCCAGGGGAGCACCAGGGATGCTGGGCTCCACCAGCTTGGCAGGGACTGGGGCACTGCCGGGCTACACCGGTTCTGGGGATCTGCAGGGCTTCTAAACGGCACTCTGCGCTGGCTGCCCCCATTGCTCCCCCCAAATAAATGTTTAGGGGGCCTCCGGATGGTGGGCTGGAACTGCCAGCCCCCTGGCTGGAGGCTATGGGGGGTCCAGGTCCTTGAGGTGTCTCTCCTGGTCCTCCAGTTGCTTCCATAGATCTGCTGGGTCCACTTGTTGGTCAGTCATTCTGTAATGATTTGAGGGAAGCAGGACCCAAGCGCGGACGTAAAGTGCAACAAAAGGGTTTAATGTGGGAACTGAGACAGGAAAAAAACAAGAAATGGCAGGCAGGCAAAAACACGGCCTGGTGGCAGATATATAGGCAAAAGACTGACACAACGCAGTGACTGACAAAGGGCTAACATAAGATGGCAAACTATATAGAGAGCTAACAAGAACTAAACACAAACATGTGAAAAGAATCTGATCAAATGGACAGGGCACATTCAGGAACAAAAGACAAAAACGGACAAAAACAGAAGCGAAAAGGAACCATACAGAACCTCACATTCATACTGAACGTAGTAACGATTCACAGATAAGTGGTATATGAGCGTAATTCCCAAGAGGTACGGTTGAAATTGTTACAGATTTTTTTTTCCTGCTGTTCAGAAATATGAAGCAGTGTTCATTTTATCCAAATTATGAGTAAAAAAAAACTTGAAGGGGATTGTTCAGCAACTGCCAATGAAATGCAAATGATGAAGTTCTCAAAAGTAATCAAACAAGAAGGCAGTCAATGACCTGCGCAAAGTCACGTTTGTTCTACAACTCCATGTCCCCAATATTTTTTGAGAAATGTATGCTTTAAACTGTTGCTATAATTGCCGTGGTGGGTTGGCAGAAAAAATGTAATTGGCAGCTTAAAATAAGAAAAAGAATTACACAAACTCATGTACCAAGCAGAGATGGAAAGGAAGAGTGGCAAGTTTTAAAATGAACCTTCGAGAATTGAAAAACAAGAAAGCCGACAGTGAGAGACAAAAAAGTGAGAAAAGTGAGAAAAACATTTTCAATAACCAATAGGACAAGAGTGTACGACAGTTGTGAGTGATTTAGGAAACCATTTCATGCAGGAAGTTAGAGCCAAGACCCCTAGTTGAATGGCAGACATCCCACAGTGCTCCATTATCCTGGGCCTAGATGAGGCCAAGGAAATGAAAGAGTGGACAGGGTGTCAGAAGCTGGGAGGGATCCCAGCAAAAGCCTGCCGACCTCATGCTGGGAATGATGGAGCCTGGATTAGGCCTCTATTAAAGCCCCTTCGCTTATCCTATCAGTCCTTCGGTAGGGGTCCTCACCTCTCTACGCTCTGTAGATCCTGTGAACGGCTATGGACGTGTTAAACACTGCCACTGAGCCATGATCCTAAAGCGCAACTAAACCTAGTGTAACAAGTCTTCCAATCTATAAAGGGTTTCAATGTTTTTGTTGTTTTAATGACAAGACGAGATGTGTGAGCAACATCAAGTTACACATCCCAGTCTGTTGCTTTGGATAATTTTTCACACAGGAGGGACCGATAATGTATATTACTGATGTTATGTTCGACCAAAGATAGTCTTTAAGGACAAAGAAAGAGCTGTCCTCCGATGGAATTAGTGGTATTACAGGTATAGTTTTAAATGTTTTTTATTATTACTTTTTTGTAGTGCAAACAGTAAGAAAATGTCACAAAAAAAAAACAAAAACGACCAACAGTGTGTAAAATGTTTTCGTCTCACCCAGACAGAGATTGACCATGCTAATTGTGTCTGGTGTTGTCTACAGGCTAGGGGTTCCATGAATGCAGCATTCCTGTCACTCCCGCCAATCAGCTGGTCAGGCAGGCCAAGGTCGTGGAAACGAGGGACAGTGGGAGGTTACAGCAATTACTTTATGTTTCTCCACAAGGTGCACCATGGGAGCCATACATAATTCAGGGTGAGGCTTTCAAATTAAACTTTAGCAATACACATTTGCCATTACCAGAACCCACTAGGAAAAAATGGCCACATGAGCAGTTTTGCACAGATTAAAATTGCATGCTTGAGGAAAAAATCTAATCCACACAAGTTTACAGAGACACTTAAACACAGAACAAAAATCCACCACGTAAATCTTGAATGCACGAACATGTACTATCTTTAAGATGCGCACAAGTGCGGCAAATACACCCCTTGAACTGTCAAGGAAGCTGGAATCCAAGGTCGATCCATGGTCAAACACATTACGGGAGCATTTAAGAGGCCATTAAAGGCTTGTTATTCTCCTAAGAATTCATTCCAACTCCTCAACATGGATCCATGTTTCTGCAGCATGTCCCTCTAATGAAGGGTGTGATGATCTAGGTGAGTAGCAGGATGAAGTGGACCCGAATACAGTTACTCTGATGGATAGTCTCTACAATGATTGACTCATTTTTCACCAAATGGATTTTTGCAAAAGAAGGAACAAAGGCTTTGAGTTATAGAGACAGACTGAGGGATTTATGGTTAGACACAATCTAACTGATGTTCTGGGTTTGCGTTTTGGTCATCCAGAGATATTATCTATTGGTGATCAATAGTTGAGACCTCAGCTCACTTGACAGCCATTTTGATGGTGGGGGAAGGTAAAATAAGATAGGAGGTGAGATAAAACAGTGAATACAAGAAAACAAGAGGGATGTTATTCTCTTTTGTTTGAGGCTTCAGTCATATTATATGATGTCTGTATTGAGGAGGGGAAATCCTACACAGTCTCAACAAAATAACAATATTCATTTCTACAAAATAATAATATAAATAATAATTGAGAAAGCATGGGAAGATTAACCACTGTAAGGCTACAGAGATATAGAGAATGGCCATAAAAGAAATATTTAGGCTTTTTTGAAACCTTAATATAAAATTACATACTCTACAGTGCTGGTGGCAATGAACGTCATTCTGCTGAATAGTTTGGGAGAAATTAAACCAGGAAGTAACATTACATTAAGATATGGATTGAGAGGATTTCCTTCTTCACATTCGACGACCGGAACATCTTCTTGTTCCTTCCCAGACCATAAAGTGCAATACAACTATTAACAAAACCCAGTAAATGTTGAACTCCAATTTGACAAGAATACATTTCCTATAGTGAAATGATTCCAGAGGCTGTTGGTTGCAATTCATCCATAGAGTATGAATAATCTCAGTGCTTGCCAATAAAACATTACATAGGATATTCTAAACGTTTTGGAAACCGGAGACAAATGGGAGACAAAGATCAATTTGGTCCATCATGATTAAAACCCTAATGTCATGGACTGACCCTTTTCAATGGCTTCATGCTCTAAAATGAACATTGATCCTATGGTCATCAGACTGCCATTCAGCATCAGAGGATGTTATTTGTCCTGTAGTAGTCTCAGGAGAATATTTAAGGCTCTCACAGCTTTTCTGTATTAGCTTATAGGGTCTTAAAGATTTTTGTCTGACCAACCTGCGTACATTCTGTTCATTGGAATTTGAGGTAATATCACTCTAGATTCAATTTAGGGAATACTATCGGTGCACTAATTGTTGGTGGGAACTGCTGTTTATGGGAGCTCCAATTATTACATATCTGGATTATCCAAGAGCAGACATAGGCCACAGAAGACACTCTTACAAAAAGGGTTTCCAGATGGGTCCTGTTTTGGTAAAAACAATTTGGTAACTCATGCACATTTTCTCTGTCTGTTTCATCTGAATTCTAAGGCAGACTTGCTGCCAACTTTTGCATCTTGACCGATCAGGTTCACAGTAGGTCACTTCTGACTGGACTCAACATGCGAAGCTCAAGACGGGTTCCTCATTTTCAAGATGGGCTCTCCACTTTCCTCCAGCAAATATTATTTTAGCCTGCATTATTACACTTTATTCCTCTTACAGAAACGTTACAGCAAACACCTAGATCTCTGACAGTATGCATTGCATGGAAACAAGATTATTCGGTTTGATCAACAGTAGGGTAACCAATAACAATGGGACTGTTGGACTGTTCTTCTGGCCAGAGTAAAAGAAGCGGAAATGTTTATTTACTTTAATTTAAATAAGATAAGATTTGCTTCATATTTGTCTACCAGACTATTTCCTGTATAAAATGGTTAACCGGAATGCATCAATGCACACAAAAGCTGGCATAGATTGTAATTTTTTTTAATCTGGCTTACAGTTGCACAGAGGAAGACTCCACGATAGAAACCTCCATAAAGCCAGCTCATTCCTGTTGAATTGTCCAATCGTGTTTCTTTCTCTGTGTTTTGTGTATAGGAAAACCCCTTTCTAATAATATAGATTTATTCTAATGAATTACAAGATTCCTGCAGTATGACAAGGCCAGGAGTTTTTTTCTTCATAAAACCATGTGACAAGTAAAAAAAAAAGAGTTTTACCTGGTTAAAAGATAAGGTCAACTGTGTCCCAAAAAAATGTTTTGCCAAACTATTCCTGGAACCTGTGGTGCCGTTTTGGTTTCCGGATTGAAATGCATGGACAACTAGTCAGCCCTGAAACACAATAATAAAAATAAGCCCTAGCTGTCCAGCCCTTGTGGAACACATTCATTGTGGTACACACTGAAGCCCAGCTTTGTAGGGAAGACCTCCCGTAGAGGGTTGGATCAAAGGGAGGAGGCCAGTCTGGGCGAGGCACTCTCTACACTAGAACCTTCCATGCCATTTTGCAGACCCCTCGCTGTCCAGCCAAATCGATTTTTCCTCCTCAGCAGGCTGTTAAGAGAAAGAAAGAGGTCCTGCTGGATAAGAGCATCTCCGACCACACTGCCAACAGGACACCCTCACTTTACTTTGTAGAGGGAATTCACAAACGGAAATGATAGCGGGTACTCCCCTTTCACGATGAAGGAATGTGAGGCTTGGCAGAGATTGTCTTCCAATGTCATAAGGAGATATGGAAAAAAAATGCAATACATTAAACATGTCTTTTACACAAATAGCCTAAGAATAGAAAGGCTATTTTGATAAAATACATAATGTGGATGGGCATTGCAATTACCAATTTTCTTAGTTTGGCAAATAATTCTATCTGGTCTTACATATCATTGCTTCAAGGTTCAAGTTCTAGGCTGGTGTATTACAGGTCTTAATATCAAGGTTCCCGTTCTAGTTTGATACATAACAGGGCATAACATCAAGGTTCGTATTCTAGGCGGGAGCATATCAGGACCACATCTCAACATTACCTGACAATTTTTTTGCCATATCAATGTCCAATGTCGTGGTTGGGTTGCTGATCTACATTCTGCCTGATAACTCGTAATATCACTCCCAATAGCCCTCTATGGATACAAACAAGAAATTGCATTTTAAAATGTTATCAATGTTACAAAAACACTGTAACCATAGGGGGATTCTAATGACCTACTTTTGACAAAAGTGTTAAGATGTATATACAGTGTCCACCTGAACTATTTCTTTGCCAATTAATGTTCTAATGATGGTTCACAAACTGAATCTCCTCAATTAAAGTTAACTATCATCACCCTAGCTTACTAACGAACTGACATCTCCTTCTCCACTCAATCCCTTGTCGATTTCGGGTTACAAAGTGGAGAGGATTTAAATTGCAAAACAAGACCTGTTCTCAAATCCAGCCATCGCTGATAAAGCAAATACGTTTCTTCAAAAAACTCTGAACATTTTGTGGTTAAAATAACATGGACTTTTCTATACAACCTCCTTACAGACCAGACGCATTGCATTGTGGGTGGTCGCTGCGAATATCCAATTGGTTTGAAGCTGTTTGAAACACCATTGGCCCAGTTGGCAGTCCACACCACCAGGGGAAAATCTGCTGACCATGGTCCATCCTCACATTCTGATTAATTGTAATCATTAGCATAGCAGCCTCTCCCATGGCTTCTTGTTAAACTACATTGCCTACAAGGCCAACTGGCCATGTCACAAAATAGGCTTTGCACAATCTGTGCAGTTCCTACTGAAATATGATAGCTCGGGCCACTCAATACACGGTATACTCATTGCCAATACAGATTTGGTGATTTACAAGGGCTCGGCTTTGTTCACAGCACTGATCTGTGCATAACATATACCATTCAACACACACATTACTGTACAGTCAGATGGAAAATGATTGACACTCTTGATGAAGAGCTACAAATGACCTACATCTGAAAACATCTGGCAAGCCTTTCTCTCTAATTTGCACAATTTGGCACAATTTGGCACAATAATCCCTTTGTTATATAACATCTAATATATACTCTTTCATTGTAGTGCAGCGCTTAAGTCCCCACCAACCATCACTCAAGCAGTATGGTTTCATGTCTTGTTTACTGTCTTGTATGTGAAACAATTGAAGCACACATTCTGTTGGTATACTGGTAATTTTTCATTGTTTTCTTTTGAAAAAACATTGAATCCTGAGTTAAATGGAATGCTTTCAAAATCAAAGAGTGTCAATAACATGAAATTGTTTACATATAATTAAGATAACAATTTGGACCACTGCGATGTGTATCTGTTTCAGTAAAGTCAGCAAATACATTCTTTATTTTGGTGCACTGGTTTCTTTTTGTGTCACAAAATTATTTTTTTATTATTTCGGGTGATGTTGCATGTTGGCCTGGGTCAAACATATCTTTTGGAATGAAGTCCTAGCTTGTACTCATCAGACCATAAAACAATTTCCCACAAGGCTTGGATGTTTTTTGTGAGTAATGGTTTCTATCTTGCCACCCTATTCCATAGAAAAGGAGAATACACACAATGGTGGTACTATGCAGAGAGGGCCCAGTTCCTGACAGACATTCCTGCTCCACGAAGGTGGCTTTTGTCCTCTTGGTTGCCTCCTTAATAAGCTTTCTCCATTGCCTTGTCATCAATTTTGGAGGGACATCCTGATATTTGCTATTTCCTACTTGTGCCATCTTGCTTCCACTTAATGATGGTTTTCACAGTGTTCCATGATATATGTATCGCCACTGGAATGTCATTACATCCGCCTCCTGATCTGGAACTTTCAATAATAAGATCCAATAGAACCTGTATTAGCTCCTTGTGGACCATGGCTATCCATGCACAGTTAAACTAAAAAACATGCCAGGAGATCTTGCAGGAACAGTTGATGTTATTAAAGTAATCTCCAAAATGCTCCAGTTGATGTTAAGCGATGAAAGATTACCTTAGTACATCATTTGAAAAGTTAGAGTTTGCATCTGAATACAGTTAAGCTTCCATTATATAGGGTATTCAGACTCACGCAATCAAAAATGTTTTCTATTTTTTCAGAGAAATTATCGAAAAAATTATTCTTAATTTCTAAAAAAGTTGAAAAAGGGTCTGACGTTTCTTTCTTGATTTCAGTCTTCATCAGAAACATCTACTATAAAGGTGTGCAGAGTTTTGTGATCCACTTTGTGTTCTGTCCTCACTTGCTGTTCACTTGTAATCATTAGCATATCAGCATTAATAACTTCCAGTTGAATGGCTCTAGAGCGCAATGATGCAAGGTAACCAATTTTCATTACTAACCCTGCCCCAACCTGGACAATGAAGGCCAATTGCATCGCCCTCAATGGGACCCCAGCGCTAACCTTTGCACTGGATTTGATGACCAAGCTAACCGCACAGCCCTGAATTTACTGCCGCACCGTAAAGATTCTTTTAAATTAAGTCAAGAAAATTTGAATCACCATTAACATAATCTTTGATTATGAATAGAGAAAAACAGAATTTCCACAAGGATCAGAAGGAGATTTAATGATTGTCCGTTTTAAAGTGCCTTAGTCAGACTGAGTTGGCTCTACGTGAAGTCATTTACATATAAGTCATTTTGCAAATGCTCTGATTTAGAACAACTTACAGTAGTGAAGGCATATGCTTCTACTTTTTGTACTGTCCTCCCATGGGAATCAAAGTCACCATTATCAAAAACCCTGCCTATATCTAGCATTTTCTTCCTCTTTTTATTTCACCCTCTTTGTCTATCTTCTTGTGGCCCCATTTACACTGGGTTCTAGTATCTATGAACCAGTATCATGAGCCAGATCTTATCCACATTCTGATAGCGCCCAAATGTGTTAACAGGTAGGGACAATCAAAAGGCACCTTGTTAACTGATCGGGATTAGATCCTTCTGACCACCTCATGAGATAGTCAAGGACATATCTTGTACATATTTCTGAGGTGTTAATGTATCCTTAAACATAACTATATACTATAAACTTCATTGTCTCATCCTCTTAAAGATATCACACTGGCCATATAAGCTACTAATAACAATGATAACAAGCATATACAGCTCCGGAAAAGATTAAGAAACCACTGTTTCTTTCCTCTCCAAAAAAGTTGAAAAGGAAAGTTTTGAGTGAGGAAAAGAAGTGTTACATTTGCAGTGGTCTGTTATTTACAACCCTTCTGTTCCTCACTCAAAACATTCCTTTTCAACTTTTTTGGAAGAGAAAGAAAAAGGTGCAGTGGTCCCTTAATTTTTTCCAGAGCTGTAAGTCAAAGTGACCAGACACGTCATCCCAGAGTCCTGGATTTTGAAACAGTCTAGGTAGGCCCAGGAACACATGCCATTTTAATGCTAGGCTTGTGAGAAAAGGATCAGTTACCTTTACTAAGAACTACTTACATATTATGGTCACTTGATCACATATCAGGTATTTTTATGAACAATATGGAGTCAGATATATATTTTAATTTATCACAAAGGTTAAACTTGCTTGCACACATTTTCCAATCTGTCCCTCAGTAACTTTCTAAGGGTTAAACTTTCAATCACCCCTACAACAACAGCATATTTGTTACTGTCTTTGTAATGTCCAAATAGTATAACATCTAGACTCTAACACAGTTTCAATGTAATTATAAAATGGCAGGAGTTTGTCATGTCAACGTTTAACAGCTCAGACAGATCTCTCAACAGAGAGATGTTGTTTTTATTGCTGCCTTCTAGTGAATATTTATCAGCAACTTGCATTACAATGTACAGTCAGGATGGAATTAAGTGAATAGAGTCAGGAAAGGCAACTGGCGGGTGCCTTAAATGTAAGGTGTAACCATGACTTCAGTGTGTACCTCTCCTGGTGAGAAAATGTTTTCTCTACTCACTCTTTTAGACACCATTTAGGTTCTGGTTTACAGTTTAAAATATGTATTTTCCAGACGTTGAAGTTTGTCATAGAAGGGACAATATTCCGGACATAGAAACAATGTTATTTATGGAGTATATTTTTATACTGTTTATATAACTGTATGTGTAAGACATATGCTATGCTGTTCATAATATCCATAATATCCCAGAACTGCAGAACCGGTAAAAATTGGGTTAGTCCAGAGGTTCACATCAAAGCCCGGAATCAAAGCCAAGTCTGAACCATCATAAACATCCACAACTGGTTCAGATTTTATCCGGTCCAGCCTTGATTTCAACTTCCACAGAAGTCCAGACCATACATATCTGTGTGGGTCGGTCCTGAGTGGACATCTGTGGACACTGAAATCCAGGTCGGTCAAGAGAATCTAGGCATCCAACGGTGCTCATTGGGTTGTAGCTATTCACACAGCTATGAATAATTCTCTCCAGAGGGAGGGAAATAAACACTTAGATATATGTTATGACATGGCGTAGAGAGTTATAGTTTCCATAAATGCAGCCTTTTCCCTTGTCCTCTTTATCTTCCATAAGGCCCCATTCTGAGGTAGCTTCCAGGCAATGGCCTGTTTAATTCAGTATTCCCCAATGGTAACTGTTATTTCAACCTATTCTTAGGGTGGCTAGTTGAGTAATGAAGAGTGGGGGCACTTAAGAACAATAATTGCTGACAGAACACTTCATCTATTGAGAGTTCCAGCAAGGCAACACTGAATCAAACACTTGAGAGTCACTCTCACCTCGCATCTGCACTCTGGATGGATGTTCTTCACTGCCATTTACAATTCCCTTCCTGCATGGGTCCGGTTTTGTGCTGTACTGTGGATATAAAAAGTCTACACACCCCTGTTAAAATTCCAGTTGATGTAAAAATTATTAGTCAAAAATAAATCATGTCAGAAATATTTCCACCTTTAATGTACAATTCAATTGAGGGTGCACACCCTTAAACTAATACTTTGTTGAAGCACTTTTCGATTTTATTACAGCAGTGAGTCTTTTGGGGTAGGAGTCTATTAGCATGACACATCTTGAAATGTAAATATTTGCCCACTCTTCTTTGCAAAAGTTTTCCATAATACTGTCAGATTGCAAGGATATCTCCTGTGCACATCCCTCTTCAGATCACCCCACAGATGTTCAATTGGATTCAGGTCTGGGCTCTGGCTGGGCCATTTCAAAATGTTAATCTTCTTTTGGTGAAGCCATGCTTTTGTGGATTTGGATGTGTGCTTTGGGTCGTTGCCGTGCTGAAAGGTGAACTTCATCTTCAACTTTTTAACAGATTCCTGAAGGTTTTGTGCCAAAATTGCCAGGTATTTGGAACTGTTCATAATTCCCTCCACCCTGACTAAGGCCCTGGTTCCAGCTGTAGAATATCAGCCCCAAAGCATGATGCTGCCACCACCATGCTTCACTGTGGGTATGGTGTTCTTTCAGTAATGTGCACTGTTGTTTTTGCGCCAAACAAATGTTGGCCAAAACGTTCAACCTTGGTTTCATCAGACCATAACACATTTCTCCACGTGCTTGGGGGAGACTAGATGTTTGTTTTTGCAAACTTCATCCGGGCTTGGATGTTTTTCTTCGTAAGAAAAGGCTACAGTACTTGCCAGAAATTCCTGCAGCTCCTTTAATGTTGCTGTAGGCCACTTGGAAGCCTCAGTTTTCTCATCTATTCATCAATTTTGGAGTGACGTCCTGTTCTTGGTAATGTCTCTGTTGTGCCATATTTTCTCCACCTGATGATGACTGTCTTTATTGTGTTCCATGGTATATCTAATGCTTTGGAAATTATTTTGTACCCTTCTCCTGATTAATATCTTTCAACAATGAGATCCCTCTGATGCTTTGGAAGCTCTCTGCTGACCATGGCTTTTGCTCTGAGATGCATCTAAGAAAGTGTCAGGACTTTTTATATCCTGTGTGTATTTGGTGGTCAAGCGCAATAGGCCCAAAGAAATTAAGCCTTCTCTGGAGTTCAGTAGGAAATGGCATGAGTATCTTTTTTTATGCAAAATATGCAAGTAAACTAAAGAAATGTGTTTTACTTCAAATGTACTCTCCTGCTTTAACCAAAAATAACTTTGCCTAAACTTTACCAATTATGCCTATTTTTGTGTCCTTCATCTCGCTTGGGTTGTCCATTGGTATTTGTACTAAATGTTAGTAAGAAAAGCACTTCCAAGAATTCAATGATCCCCCATATATAAGGAGGATGGGTTGTTTATGTTGGTCCATGGTTAGTCTGGGAGACAAGCAGGCTGACTGACTGATTAGAGAATCAGGCTTGCTTCAGCCGACCGTCTGAGGTTCATAGAGACGTTCCTAATTCTGAAGCCCAGTTGAAACGACATATTTCAAGGTTGGCTTTTAACTGTCCAAATTGATACAACCGCAACCATGTTTTATTTGTTTTCAGAAAGAGCGCTTACATAGTATGCTGATGGCACATTTCATGTTTTTATATAAACATTCTTCATTTGAAAAAAGCTATTATTTTCTATACAAGTGTTGTTAAAAGAATGTTACATATTTTTATCTGACTGTATAACTTATTTTCTCCATCAGCTCACAGATTAGTTAAGAACAGGGTGCTAAGAGAACAAGAGTGAAGAAATACTTATAGTTCCTTGCTGAACTTTTTTTCCTTTCGTAAAGAACCACCCCTGAGGAACTGGCCAAATCAAAAAGCATAATAGGCAGCAACTTATTTCTTTGTTGTGCAAAAACACGGAAAGGCAGTAACTGCATGGCATTAAGGTAGAGTAATAATTTCATCTCAGTGTATTTCAGCTACATGTCAGCTGGTTTTGGCCATGATTTATTCTGCACCTTGCATTTGGAATCTGACAACACATCCACTTAGTAAGTGGAAGTTGTTTTGTTGCTTCACATAACACTTTCGCAACCTCTGCATTTTCACGCAACAACTGTTTATGACGACCTTTGGGGATTCAACCATTAAAGGTGCAAGGTCATACAATATATAGCGTTGTCACGTGTGCCACGCTTCCGCAGTTAAATCACCACCAGGTGACCGGTATAGCCCACAGAATACAAAGATGAACCAAATCTTGATGATTGGCAGATGAATATGTTTCTAGTACTTCCAGTATGAATCTGAGGGGGACTGGAAAATCACTGTTTGGATTGAGCTGTCGTGGTAACGCTGTCTCACCCTGCATCACCGGGCTGGGTCAATGACCCTGGCACACCTTGTGGGGGACGGAAACACTTGGCAAAAGCTCATTGATTTTCAGGTGAGGTTTCAGAACATTGATTCTGGCCAAGTGGGCATCTCAGCATGTCCCTGCAGATCGAGGGGCGGGTGGGGGCGGGGTTAGAGCCATGAGGAGGTCGCACAGAGGACAGTTGGAGTTAGTTGTTCCTCTATAACCCAGAAAGCGTCAACAGACTATCCAGCATAGCAGACCGAGCATAGAGAGGAAGGATAGTTCTACAGTACATGTTAAATAGTACATAGCAGCTGTAAAAGATGAGAACTTGTGAACTTGGATCTCCGCATCGAGGCATGTCATAAGATGTTATGCTTGCTTTTATTTTCGGAGACATGGAGCTTTCACTTCAAACGCGTGCGTTTCATACTTTACGAGCATATGCGCTTAACTAGCCTCCGCACTTCAGCGCTAAACCAGTCAATGTGAATTAATCCACTTAATAATACGCTGTTTTCACAAAGTCACATATCTGTGCATAGAGGCAGAAAGGCGTCGGTTAATCCTGTTCAGTTGAACCTGATTGAAATATGAAAACGTGTTCAAAACTAGGGCCAAATAAACACAGTTGATTGATTTCATCAGATTCAGACGCAGCTGTAGATGCTTGTATACGGTTCCAGCTTCTGTGTTTTTTTTACTGTTGGGCATCCAGGCTAAAGAAAGCACCTCTGTGTACCTGACCTGTACCTGTAATCTTTTATGGGTCCGTTTTAGGGACATTATTTTTTGAAGTGTCTCCAGTGACCTGTATATGCAAAGGTTACTTGGAGGGACCATGACATAGAAAATTGTGATTATGCGCAGACAATTACACAGCGTGACCAGCAATCATTTCACAGTATTCGAGAGCAATAAATGAAAAACAATTCAGGACACTCGCGCGGGACTGCGTTATAGGTGAGAATTATACAGCCAGAGTACATCTATCGCAGGTTATTGCTCCGTGCTCAGTGAGCGGTCAAACAGATCCCCCTGGAAAGGCTAATTTGTTGTGGCCGAGGGGTCCGCGGTTGTGAAGTCCGGGAACGGAGGGGCTAAGCGGCCGACCACTTGGAGATGAAAAGTGTTCCACATGGAAGCCACAGCTCCCTAATGACGGCCTGATTAACCGCGCGGTGGCAGGCCAGCGGAGCCACGGCAGTGGAGCGGCCGTTGGAGAAAATGCCCCTGGCAGCTACTCGGTGACTTATGGCGTTATATTTTTAAATTGGCCTCTCCAGCGTGCCTGATAAATCAGCACACAGGTCATTAAATGGTTCATTATCCTCCTAATATGATTCATTGGTGGCGGCTGGGAGGAACACAGAACGCGCCCACGGGCAGCACCAACCGATCCGACGGGCATGTTGAGGCTGTCTGTCAAGCTGATTTATGGAGTCAGGGAGAGACGCCACAAAAGCAGAGGTCAACCGGGCCAAAGGCTTTGTGGCGGATCTGTTCTACGGATGTCCCCCCAGCCCTTCCCCCTTGTCGCCCCACCACCCATTTGCTGTCATTTCAGCTCACCTGCACCTCACTCACAAGCGCAAACCTCTTGCCCTAACCTCCTGTAATCTTGTAAATCTGGAACGGGCTTTTCTCCGTCGCTGTATACTGCCCCGTTTACGTCTTTACAATGTGAGGTCTCCAAGGGTTTTTATTGCTGTCGGCTTCAATTTCCACAGACTGGAAATTCCATTGGTTGTCTTTCTTTTTTTTTTATCTGGCACATGTACACAAAGCCCTTGCTGTGCTACAATACCCATGCCCATTTTTCTGACTTGTGACGTGCCCCTTTTCGGTCCCCTTGGTTTGTTCAAATGATAGCGTCGCTACAGTCGCTTGGCAAAAGAGAAAGGTACAATTACTGAGTCTTTGTACAGGCCACCATGTGCCTTTGTCCCATACTACAGGCCAATTATAGAAATTCAAGTCTTCATGTGTTGCCAAGTTATAAAAGGCATGTGTGTGTGTGTGTGTGTGTGTGTGTGTGTGTGTCGATCTGTGCATGTACTCTGTTTGCGAGGCATCTTGTATTCTGACCAAATGCCTGTACATGCACACACAGAGATTTTCATCTCTTAAGTGAACCCTGGCCAAAGAAGCAGCATGTCACATGGGGGATTTAACATAAATCTCATTGCTGTAACCAAACCATATTTTTTATTCACATGGTAGGTTCCTTGGGGCCAGTACTAACATGTTTTTTTTATTTCTCATGGACTGGGGCATAGGGATAAACAGGCAAATGGAAGACGCAAAATTATTGATTCTGTTTTCAGCATTAAGGTACCTTCTCCATAGGGAGCATTAAGGTACCATCTCCATAGGCTGGAGATGGTACATTGTGTCCAGGCAAAGGGTCCAGAGAGTTCTGAGAGACAAACTTCACATGTTAATAATGTTAAAACACAAACACTGATATCACTGTATATTTTATTTACACTAAAACATACAATGCCAATGTATTGGATTTTATAACATTTTTTTATTCCTTTTTAATGTTTTTAGACTTTTGTGTTAAAATGGATATTGATGTCAGTGAGCATGAGTGAAAATAAATCCCATCAATGATTGTTGCAACATTTACTAAGGGCAATACCCAATATTTTTTATAAAAATATATAAGATAGCACCAAAAACCCAAAAGAGGTGTGCATTTACAAAATATCCCTTTTCCAATCCATCACACATATGAAAAGGCAGAATACAACAGAGAACAAAATATTTTAAATGGTGCAAAATACATAAAAAGCAGGTATAAACCTGCAAATGGCTTTTTAGCAGGTTTTCATTCTGTGATTTAACACAGACAAATAAAACATTTTCAGTACCTTCTTCAGACTTATTTGCACATCATACTAAAATGCAGTTTTAATATGTCAGATGTTACTGTCCAAAGTTCTGTGAATTAAATCCTCAAAGACGTGGGTGGCCAACCCTCCTAACTGTTGTAAGGTACAGCAAGGTCTTGTGGTTGTCACAAATCTAAGAGCAGCACGGCTGTGTGTCTAGTATTCCATCAAATCCCTAAGGGACTTCATGTAGAGAACATCGCAGTAATTCAACAAAGGCATCTCACCAGGATTCAACAGCAGAGTCAAATGTGAGACGGGGGTGGTTAGTTGGGGGGGTTTGAGAGAAGTACAAAAAGATGGGATAGAGCATCCCCCAGAGTGTGGGACACTGAGCAAATCAAAATGAGTGACAGCCTGGATGGGTCAATCAACACTTGAAAATTACATCCTCAGTATCTCCTCACCAGGACCCCATCCGGCAGCGGAGGAGTAAATTGAATGAGCCCCTGACGACAGGACTGCATTCCTGTTCGAGCTCCCTCAGTCCCTGCTGAAGGTAGGAAAAGTCATGCAAAGTAATTTCTGTTTCGACACCAGTGGTGATGCTGATGATGATTTCCACAGAGTTGTGACCAAGTATTGTCCCCTGAGAGATTGATGGGGGGGGGGTGTTGAAAAGCATATTTCAATGCTAATGTCTGCATGCGGCACTGTGGATTATTTGCTTTGTCTTTAACCTCAAACACAATGCCTAAGCCTCTTCATCTTGCCTTGTGCAGAGAATTGAGAAGTGTTATGCATTTTATTAAACCCTTCCCAACCTGCACATCAGTCCCGGTCAGAAATCACACAACAAATAAAATATCTTGGTGTGGGAGTGTTTGTGAGAGGCAGAGATTCTTCAAATAATGAGGTAAACTTACATTTGAAAAGTGCCATGGAGGTATGAGGCGAGTGAGGCTTACCAGAGTCGAGCTGTCACCTCTTCCTTTGATTGAGTGTATTTTTATTATAGCAATTACTGATTCAAAGTGCACTATACTATACATATTCAACTATAACATTTTGTAGGACGTTATAAAAAAGGTGTTTTATGTTTGTTGTATATGTGTATAATGAGGTACAGATACTGTGTTTTAACAATCATTGTATCGCAGGAAAACATTATCCTGTGGCCTTTTAGCGAAAAGAAAATCAATAAATTGCAGTTAATGGCAAAGACAATCGTCAAATGTATGACATTTTTGTCAAAGCATTACAGAAATTTTGGTCATAAAAGAACACAAACTGTGAGAGCAAAACCTCATAAGAATTACATTTTTTTCATTACATTGACATAAATACAAAATGTAGCTTTTGTTACATGATTTTTTGTCAATTATATTAGAAAAGATAAATGTTGGATTGTTGACAGTAATACTTTGCACTAATTGTAAAATATTATATATTGTAATTATTATTATAATATGTTGCAATACAAATTTGTGTACAAAGGGATTTATAAAATTTGATTTAGCAAAAATCAACAGAAAAGTTACTGTTTCAACATCATTTGAATACTTAATTATAAGTTAATTGTTTAAACAAAATGCATGACAGTAGCTTGTAGAAAGACTTGGTCTATATGGAGATTGTTTCAACAATTTTGAAAAAATATACAGCACATGCTGAGAATTTCATATTTTGGTATATTTTTTGCAGAACAATTTCATTGCAACCCCTTATTTTACAATTTAATGTGATGTCTCCATCATCACTAGCTCAATCAGGACAGACTTCACAGCATCTATAGTGGCATCTATTTTTTATTATTACTCCACATTAAAGAAGAATTTCCTTATTTCACAATATGTTGGGCCAAGAGGAACTGCATTGTTTAGTATTTTTGTGCAAACCACAGACTGACAGAAATCTGGTTACCAATGGGTAAACATTTTCAGTATATATGTTTGGAAGCAATCATCTGCAAGTGTAGATTGCCAAATTCATGAGGAATAGCCATAACTATCATAAAGAGAGGAAATACATCTGGGACGGAAGAATGTCTGTTTTCAGATCAGCATATGTCTTCTCCAGCAATAATAAACATTAACCTTACTCATTAGGAATTGTCTCTGATGGAACAATGCCTCATCAATAAGGTAAAACAGCATTCTCTCCCCATGTACATCTCTAGGTAATGAACCAGATAAGGATGATAATAATAGTTTGATGGTCACCCCTACAGTTTACATCATCTAGCTCAAGATTTATAGGGGCCTCAGAGTTTGTTCTTCTTAATTGGCAAACCACCTTCTAAGTTACACAAACCAAATATGTTGTTAATTTTAGGTGATGTGGATATTTATTTTTAAACATACACGCTAATACTTCCATTAATGTAAAGATAGAAGTGGCAAAATTTAGCTGAAATTGGTGAAATTGACTGATGGGTTACAGTTTCTATTTGCTTGGAGACTTATTTCAGGGTGACGAACAATCTAACATCAATTTGACAAGTTGTAAAATTGGCATAGAAACCACAATCTGCCAAATCCCACTACAAATCCTGCGAACATCAATAACCTTGTAAAATCTACCATATGACTGATTTATTATCAAAACGGAAACCACAGACAAAATCAAAGCTTGTCTTCAGCAATCAGAATTTTTCTATTATAAATCTGCAACAGTTATGCAAAACATCCCACTTTGTTTTCTCTCAGTCTCATTGTTCATTATTTGATCTATTTCAGACAGGAACTTTGAGCATCATTCAGCATATTAAGAGGTTGAAAGTCCTGCTTGCTTTCCATGTTATCATATATTCCAATCACGGCAAGAGCGCTTATCAGACTCACAACATAGATGACAACACACACATTCAAACCCACACACACACATGCACACACACACACATGCACACACACACGCAAGCACACACACACACACACAGTCATTATAATTTGTTTTTTGTTTTCTGCCGTCTTTCACATTCTATATCTAGTAACAGCATTGCCTCCTAGTGGCAACACTATTAATCAGATGATTTCTAAAATGCAGTAAATCAGTTCAAATCTGCAGGTTTTTGGTGAAAATATCTTGAGTGATGGATTCTTTTGGTAAATATTGATTTCTTAGATGCTGGATTCATTAATTTCAAGTTAAAGTTGAAATACATTTAGTGCATTTGTGTTCTGATATTATTTGTGCATGACCAGAAAATATATTAGATAGTATTGGAACATATTTATCCCCTCCCAAAAAACTACTTACAGATAATTAACATAGTCCTAAATCTCATTCTATTCCATATGGATACTGGTAGATAGATTCTGGTACTGGTACCGGTACTATGAGATGGATACTGGTACTGAAAAATTGATACTGGTACTGGTAGATTTCAATCCCTTGGATTACACTACTAGTTAACTAATAAAAAGGACATTACTGAATTCTCAAGGATAGATAGATGCCACCAAACCTAACAAAATGTCACTGAAATAAGCTTCCGTTAACATCCAATTACCCTCCTGAAAATAACAGGCGCAAGCACTGCACCCTAGGGAAACCATTAATAAATGTGGGCCATATCATGTAAAAGTAAAGAAAATAAAGCATTCGATTAAAATCGCACATTTGCCGATAGTCCGTAATACAGGCTTTCCTGTGGATAATCCTTGTCTGCAGCCTCAGCGCTATGAACAAGTGAGGATCAGGAGAAAGAGATAGAGCCTGGGGGAAAGAGATAGAGACTGGGAGAGAAAGATTGAGACTGGGGGAAGGGAGGGAGACACTGGGGAAGAGAGAGATAGAGACTCAGGGAGAGAGAGGAAGAGACTGGGGGGAGAGAAATGGAGAGACTTGAGGAGAGACTGGGGGGGAGAGAGGAGAGACTGGGAGGAGAGAGCAGGAGAGATGGGGAAAGAGAGGCGACGCTGCAGTGAGAGAGGGAGAGACTGGGGGAGAGAAAGGGAGAGACTGGGGAAGAGATAGCTAGACTGGGGGAAGAGAGAAGGAGATAAATAGGATGTAAGAGACTGAGAGAAAGGGATATAGAGGGAGTAAGGGGTAGAGGGGGAATAAGAGGGAGAGAGATGTATTGAGGTAGAGAAGGAGTAAGAGGGAGAGAGAGGTATTAAGGGAGAGAGGGAGTAAGAGGGAGAGAGAGGTATTAAGGGAGGGAGGGAGTAAGAGGGAGAGAGAGGTATTAAGGGAGGGAGGGAGTAAGAGGGAGAGAGAGGTATTAAGGGAGAGAGGGAGTAAGAGGGAGAGAGAGGTATTAAGGGAGGGAGGGAGTAAGAGGGAGAGAGAGGTATTAAGGGAGAGAGGGAGTAAGAGGGAGAGAGAGGTATTAAGGGAGAGAGGGAGTAAGAGGGAGAGAGAGGTATTGAAGTAGAGAGAGGTAGGGAGGAGATACAGAGAGAATAGTGGCCACACTATATTAAGTAATATAGTGCGTAATGTGCCTCACAGTAATATGAGAGTAACACAGGCCACAGTAAGCTCAGTGTCACAGATTTTAAATTACTCTTCTGGAACATAAATACAATCTTCTTTGAAGCATTTAGCCATATTGCAGGCAATAGAACGCATCTATGCTGTACAATATTAGAGCAATTTCCAAGGCTTTTTGTCCAGGCGAAAAAAAAGACCTAAAATCGCTTCCAAAAGCAGAGTTAGCCCACATCAAACGGGTAGGCTCCAGCATTTCATGGCAACAGCTGTAAATATGAGGTAGATTTAACCACAGACGAGCACTATGAGTTATCAGTTTCACTCACACAGAAATCGGTCCAACGCTTTATCGGGTCAGGAGGGCTTAATCTTGGATCTCTCGGAGAGTGGAGGTTCTGGCTGCACTGCGCTGAAGTCATAAGATGGGACAGCTCAATCAGGCCAGCCCAGGTGTTGGAGAAGCTGGTGTGAGCCTGAAGGGTTTCACCTCCCTTGGATGCTGTGTGGGAGTCATTGTTTTCTCAGTCCTGGTTAGACCATTGTGAAGCAACAGTTAAGGAATGGGCGGAGTCACACGTGGCACCACAGCCGCGATCCCTGCGGACAGCGCATGTGTCCGACTGAAATCCACTTCGCTCTCAAATTGAAAGGCATCGAATGTGAGATCAAACAGGGACACTGGCTGGGACGTCCGCATTCGGCACATGCTAAGAAGAGAGGACTTTGTTATATACATCCATATGTATTCCGAATATCTTTATAATAACAATGACAGATGGTCTGAGTCATTAACTTGAATAAAATTGGAAAACTTAATGGCTCAGAAGTACTTGTCAAATCTGCCGGCGTGACGAGATTGAGAAGTTCACAGCCATTCCCTAAGGCATGCAGCCATTCTCAAGTGTTTGAGATAAATGGCACAGTGAAAAGGAAAACTCTCCGGTGTCAAAAGCAGTCTCTCCATGGGGCTATTTACAAACGACTGCCTTCCCTCAGCTCTCCTCCCTCTCTCTCTCTACCATTCAGTCCATTAGCACACAGGCTTCACGGCACATCTCTTCCCTACAGTGGCAAAAACTCAGCGACCGATGTCATCAGCGGCTACCGAAGGAAGGGTTGCGCGACAGCAGGGAGGAATGAAAGTGAATGTTCTTTTGGCAAGCCGTGCGCACTCAGACACCTGCAGGTCCAATTAAGGTGAGCGGACGATCGCGGCTCTCGTCTGTTACGGCTACCAGTGTGCTGATGAGCAGCGATGGCAGGGGTCATGGGGGTCAGGGAGGGACGAAAACCATCTGCCTCCGCCTGACTACCGCCCAGTACAGGAACGTCGCGTCAGCCGGCAGCGTGATCCGGCTGAGCAAGGCAATTAAATGACAAAAGATTAAACCACATCGGAACGCTTATTAGCAACCCCAAGGTGCCTTTGGTGGTCCCGGCGGGGGGCAGCCCCCCCCCCCCCCCCCTGAGGACAGGCTCCAGCGCGACCCATTAGAACAGACAGGACCCGTGCCGATTCTGGAGATAAATGATCTGACACATGGGGCTGTCGCTGGCGCACTGATAAATAAACATGGAGACATCTTGCCGTTGTTCGGTGCGGCCGGCAGGAGCGTCTCCGTGTGAATCCTAGGAGAAACACATAGCTCATGAATTAGCCATGAGAGCTGGGGTGACGTCTCCACAGCAGGGATGAACAAACATGTCCCCTCACGGCAGGGAGTGGGCGGCTGAGACACACTCTAAACTGGACTCTTCAGAGCACGCCTTATGCTTATCATCCAGAGGGTGTCTGGGAGGCAGACTGCCGAACAATACATGACATTTTATAACCCGGCCAGTCCCATAAGATGAACACTATAGTATTCTAGGCTTGAAATACCATGGTATTCACCGCAATGTTTAAGTATCTAGCTTAATATAATATGCCATTCCTGTAGTGTGCATAGTGAATACTGTCTTTGGCATTTACTGCCCTGTAGTGGTTTGGAAGACATTACTGTAGTGTTCGTGATGTATGACAACTGACAGAGATGCGGGTTAGGGTCTGTTTGAAGAAACTTGATGAACAAACATGAAAAGAGCAAAGTGTTCAGTATAGTACTCTACAGTAAACAACACTATATTATACAGAAAGACACAAGATTAAGGAATACTACAGAGTGTTATAGATATAGAATCACCTTTATAGAATTTGCCTTTTAGTATATTTGCACATTCTCAGAATTTGGGTTAGGGTCAGTTTGAAGAAACTTGATGGACAAACATTAAAAGAGCAAAGAGTTCAGTATATTACTCTACAGTAAACTACACTATATTATTCAGAAAGACACAAGACTACAGAATACTGCAGAGTGTTATAGATATACACCTTTACCGAATTTGCCTTTTAGTATATTTGCACATGCACAGAATTTGACTTGGTTGTTGGCCATCAGCGTAAGCATTGTGCATCCCTCTGCTGGTTGGCTTCTGTAGCTGGGTAGGTTCTACTCAGTCACTGGATGGGAGTGGTGTGGAAGAGGCACTAGGGGGCAGTTGTCAATCTGGTGGTCATTGAATGCATAGGGTGCTGTCTTTCAGGTGGTATGATAAATCGGTGTCTTGACTCACTGCGGTCACGGATCTCTAAGCACTTGTTTGTAAGAGTAGGGTGTTAACCCTGGTGTCATGGATAAATGTATAGGAATGGCTTTCGAATCATCCCCAGCTTCTAACTGTGAAATTCTTCTGCTCTCCTCTCACCTGAAAATAAAATAAATTGTAAACCTGAATGCAATCATTAAAATGTCTAAGATGCTCCAGGTAAGAGCATAAGCTAAGCCATTAGTGCCTTTGGAAAGTAATCAGACCATTTTATTTCATCAATTTCTTTTGCGTTGTTTATTAACACAAAGATTTATAATTGATTGTATATTAATGGGAAATAATTTTCCCATTAATATACACACACGACTCGATAATGACAAAACTAAAAGATTAAATTAATTTGTGTCTATTTTTTGAAGATATAAAACTGAATTGTGATTTACATAAGTTTTGTAGATCACTGCTTTGTGTCTTGGGTGTCCAATCTGTCAGATTGGATGAGGAGCATCAGTGAGCTGCAATCTTCAGGTCTAAGCACAAATGTTCAGTGTGTGTCATTAATAGGCTTTGGCTGGGCCAAACACAGACTCGTCCTGTTGTGTGACTTGAAGTCCTGTTGTGATATAAGATAAATAGTTGCCCTGAGCCTAGGTTCTGTATGCTCTGGATCAGGTTAACCTCAAGGACTTTGTTGTGTTTTGCTCCCTAATCCTGACCAGTCACTCAATCCCTGCCGTTGAGAAGCTTCCCAATTGCATGACGCTCCAGCCACCATGTTTCCCCATTAGGAATGATATTAGCCAGGTGATGATTCACTAGAAGTAGCGGTTAGTATTTAGGCTATATAGTTTGATTTTGGCTTATCAGACCATAAAATATTTTGCTTCATGCTGTCAGTGTCCTTTAGGTGGCATGTCATACAGTATTGTACTCAGGAGAGGCATTCCAGAGAAAGTCTGAGAAAATCTGAAGTTTTGTTAGTGGCCATTTTAGTCATTTTCTGTTTTAATCAGACATTAGAATTGATTAAATAAATGACAAAGTAGCTTTTGTCGTAAAAAGGTATGCTCTACAGGGCGTCCATCCTCTTTTAAGAGAGGTCAAAAGAGGATTGAACGAATCGTGGTAGATTGCAGGGTGGCCACAAACAGCGAAACCACCTTGGTGTTTAGACAGGTATTCTGGAATGCTGGAACTTGTAATTTCAAAGGCATTGATGTGTATTGCATTAATGACCACATCTGGTCACACTACTATCAATTGTATGAAAAAGCAGCTCCAGTGGGCATGTAATCATCACCACCGAACAGTTCAGGAAAGGAAAAGATCAACCTGTTATGAAAAATCACAGATCATTCTGTGTCATATAGATGGCATGTTGTGTCATCAGGATCCCAATGGAGTTAGGATTTGGCGCAAGCAGCGTGAGTCCATTGAACCTTGTGTGAGTCTGGTATCTGTGGTGTAATGGTGTGCTGAATGTTTTCCCGGCACATGTTAGGTCCCTTGATACTAACCAAGCAACATTTGAACTCCACAACTTCACGGCTAGTTTGCCCTTCGCCACATGGGTGGTTCCTGCAGGATAATGCGTCTTGTCACAAAGCATGTTTCAGATAGGTTCCAAGAAGGTGACAGCGAGTTCGGTTTATTTGAGTTGCCTGCCTGGTTGCCTGACCAATCTTTCAGAGCATCTTTAGGATGACATTGAACAGGCTGTTCGCAGCGTGAATGCACCTTCTGTCCAGTCTCAAGCAACTGTGTGATACTATTGCATCATCCCAGTGGAACCTTGTTTCATCCATTCCCTACAGAATATAGGCAGTTCTGGGGGCAGAAATTTGTCCAGTCCCAGTGTTGCACTCTACAGTAAACTTTACAGAGTTTTTAATGTGGTCCGTCAGATTGATAACAACAATCATAACACTACAGAAGTTAATTACAGCATCCCTCGTTCAAACCTCTTCACCACCTGAAATTGAGATACAGGATCAACTCCAGATTACATCTACCTGAATTTGAGTTACAGGATCAACTCCACATTACACCTACCTGAATTTGAGTTACAGGATCAACTCCACATTACACCTAACTGAAATTGAGATACAGGATCAACTTCAGATTACATCTACCTGAAATTGAGATACAGGATCAACTCCACATTACACCTACCTGAAATTGAGATACAGGATCAACTCCACATTACACCTACCTGAAATTGAGATACAGGATCAACTCCACATTACACCTACCTGATCAAAGACTTTGTGTTCATCCCAGCTGGGGAGCTAAGCTTAGTTGCACTTTCCCCTCAGCGTCCGACAGCATGGCGCAAACAGCCAGACACATCATGTGGCTCCCAGTGGTTCAGTGATAGCCTCTCCTGTTAACACACCTTGTCCTTGGGCTCCCACGCAGCTTCGCCCTGCGTCACACTCCAGCAAACATAACAGTATCAAAGTCAGTCTCTCAATATTTGATTCAATTTGTCTGTTTGGCTCAATGGAGAAGGCAGGGGGTTAAAAGATACAGAAGGAATGGACAGAGGATGGGGGAGGGAGATTTGATTTGGGAAGTGTGTGTGCATGTGGGTTTGCGCGTGCGCCCTGGGTGGAGGAGAAAAGAGGACAGGGAGTTAAACAAGCACTATACAGCTGAGAGCAAGAGGGAGGACGAGGAGGAGGAAGCAGAGAAGGACATCAATGGGAGGCCATCCTCACATGGTTGAGGCTTCTTTCACACCGGGGGGCACTTTGACACATCAAAATGGACTTGCTGGGGCGTGAAGAATCGGAGAACGGACAAGAGGAACAGGGTCGCATAGCAGGACGCCCTCGTGACCTTGTGTACAGGACTGTTTCTTTGCCCTGTGACAACGTCGAGGACAGGAAATACACAGCGGGGTATCTTTGTGAAAAGAAAAGACAGTGAGGGAACGACAGGGGGTAAAAAAGTAGGACAGACTATGTTCTAGTGTTGTTGCCAAAATATTTCTTATCTTTTCTTTAGCTTTTGAGGCAGTTAAAATGTTCTAAGGAGATAACGATGCTCACTAATATAGGTTCAGTGAAGCGTTGTGAGAACTGCTGAGATAGCTTAAAGAAAAAGTTGAATCTTGTCAAGATTTAGGCCCAAGATGTAAGCATAATCAGTTTCATACTTTATCTAACAGATTATTTTCCATTGAAAAGAAAAAAGAATATTATAAAAAGAAAAATAATTTGCTTTGCTTTCCATGGTGTCATTGATAGCAAGTGGTCATGTTTCATTTTATAGGATTTGAGAAACAAGAGAGAAATAGGGCGGGGAATATATAAACAGATCGATTCCATCCTAGATTATTAGAGTGAATTTTGTGACTTTAGCAGTTGGGGGTTGATGTGTTGGGGTTCCTATTAGTAAACCCCCCTCAATACAGTTGAAAAAAAAATGTGTGACCTGTCTACTTTCTCGTAGATGGAAAGAGTGTGCCAGTGTCTGATCCTGTCCTCATTGATCCAGACAGCTTTTGAAATTGGTCCATTAGTATGCAGAGCCAATCTTCAGACAGACCAAAGAGGGTGTTTGTGAGATGCTGCCGCTGCAGGAGACACTGACGCTTCCCAGCACAACAAGTCACCTTTAATGAGTGCCGACTCCTCTCTGGTATATATACAAACACTGGGTAGCCAACCCGCCCACATATCCATACCCCTCTGCTAACATTATTATAGCCATGGGTCTGTTTGTCACTCTCTCTATCTCCATTTCTAAGAGATACAGAAAGCGCATAAGAAGAACATGTTTTGAAAGTGAGAAATGAAAATGGATTAGAATGAGAGAAGGTGGTAGTTGGCCTTGCGGCTAAGAAGTTTAACCTGTAGCCAAAAGGAGGCGTGTTTGAATTCTGGTCAGGCTCTGGAAAAAAAAAGATCTGGCAACTGGAGGTTGTGTTCACATGCCAAATGTGAATTTACTGAAGTTCATTTACAGTATGTAGCAGGGAAGGCAGTGTTCTACATGCGGGACCAAGGGACACTACATACAGGTTAGCCTTGCTAGCTTACTGGCCTTGTAACTGTCTGGCTCCTTATTTTAACATTGTTGCATCCAGGATCATTTTAAGTATACATTTTCTTTTTTTTTACGTATAACATTTTCTTTTTTTAATTATTTTAATATACTGGGACAATTGCCTTTACAGCTATGTTACATACAAATACATTGAAAAACAAATGACTAAACAGCTTTGCTTAATAAACAAATACTAACACAAGTTGAGGCATTTGTAACAGAACATGATGACAAATGTTTTCACAAGCAAGACAACCCTCTGTTAATTTTAACTGTTAATTTAGCTAACATAACAACAAGCCCAAAATAGCCCGAAGTAAGACGACCTTTCAAAATATAACAAGGAAAATATAATCAAAATCTGTCCAGAGTTAATTCAATGTGCTCCTTTGTGTTTTAGCAGTCTTGCAGAGGAAAAACAATTATGGGGCAGAGACTTAAAGATCATTATATACAGATCTCTGACACACCTGAGGAACCCAGTGAACTAGATAATGCTGAAATTACCAATAACTCCATACGTGGGACAAATTTTTGGGAGAGGTTATCATAATTAAATTCCCAGACAAAAGGCAAAAACTTGAATGAAATGATAATTTTCTGATTCGAATATCAGTACTATACCACGTGTAGCTTCAGCTAATCACACTGTAACAGAAGAAAAAAGCATATGTAGGAGTAGGCCTTTAGCCAAACAACATGCTTTCCATCCAGGGTTACTTCAATGCAGCTGGAGTGGTGCTCAACATACAGTAAATAATGCATGCTCTCAGTCGTGGGAGTATGAGTACATATCAGAAGACACATTTCCATTGTTTTCTGTTGCATAATAAAGGTAAAGGCCATCTAACAATATAGTATAACCATGATAACGCTTTCAGTTATCTACGAGAGTTAGAAGACCTTCAGAAATGGCATCAAGGCAAAATAACTACCAGTTAGAAAAGTCCCAACTGCCAGGTCTCCTCTGCAGCCCCTCCCTTCCCATCCCATTTCTCTTGCACAGAACCCATCCCTCACTGTCTCAAACATGAGCAACACCCCGCTTTGAAATGCATGCTATTAGGTCAATAGATATCTATGGGTCTGTGCTTCCACTCAGCACCCTGCTGCTTCTGCCGTCTACGTGATAATGGCTCCAACAAGAGCAATATTGCCAAACATGACCTACACATCATTGTCTCTGACCCAACTCACTGCGCAATTAAAGCAATTTCCCCCAACAAATGCACTCAGAGAAATAACTTTCATCGCTAATAGCTTAGCATTGCTTCACTAGATTATTCTAAGGAATTAATTAAGACTCTACGTTCTCCGCTCTACATCTAAACAGCCTCTTTTTATCAACACAGATTATACAGTTTATAGTATGTGCTAGGGCCAGGCCAGTAGGTGGAACTTTAATCTAGCCTGTATGTATTTTTACTCATCACAGGCAGATTAACACTTGTAAAATGAACGGGGCTTATGATGCCTCCTGCTGTGGTGACAGGGCCCTACGGATAGCACTGTCAGCATGCCTTTAAAATGAGTTTGATCTGGAAAATATAGAAGTAATCCGTTTTTTGAATTTTAAGTTTTCTATAACAATCTTCCAGGCTTTAAAATGTGTGTTACGAAAACCATGAAATTCGATAAAAATCCTATCAAAATAGATCAAAAACATTGACATGATGGAAAATATATATTTCTTTAAATGAAATCCCATTTTGCCATGAATAGTTAACTTTAAGCAACTTATCTAGCAGTTTTTTTTATTTTGTTATCAAAAACAATATATAATACTTAATCTTATAGCATTCTTTATATATGGAGAACATCCTACATACATTTTGTAATATTTGCTTCTATGTTCTGGTTTATCTTGGACAGATACCTCTCTTTCATACTTCTCCATATATGGTCATCTGTCACAGTATTCACTGACCTTAATCCTTTGTTTATGTTCCAGGTCGCATAAACATTCCTTTTATTGTTCCTGTTCCACACACATAACAAGTGAGTGATTTTTGCATTCCCTGTAGTTTCACAACCATAGCTTTGCCATTATTTACTTTGACAATTCCAATTAAGTCCTCCACTCTGGGATTCAAACCAGTAACCTTCCAGTTATTGGATTTGTACTCTAAATGCTGTAACCACTGATCAACCTGAGATCATTTGATGTGGGAAGTAGTTTGAATTCATAAAAATAATAGTCTACTGTTCAGAAAATCAACATAAATGATATGCATACTGTGTAATTTTACCATGACCTAAATGGGCTTATGGCCTCTGGGAGGGTTAAATAAACTTTTATCTCTACATGTGTTAGTTGTAAAAATGGGCCTGGAAACCTTTAGTAGAACATAAAAACAAGGCCTAAGCATCCTGGAAATGGTTTAAAATAATGCATCCTAGTTAACAGTCAGCAATGTGCATGAAGAAAATGGAAGGCTCTTTCAATGCTCAAAGAAACTGAATGCTGACTGTTCTGGGTTGAGATAAAATGGTATTGCGGGAGGCAGGCCGCAGAGTAGCGCAGCAGTCGAAGTTCATGCCTTGCAGTACAGCAGTGTCATTTCAGCCCAGTTTTCAATACTGGTTGCAGCATAATTGCAATGCCCAGGTGTCCAACATTAGTGCAGAGCTATTTGTCTGAGGACTCGATGTCCGGATGTCAGACAGGGCTGTCTGTAGTGGTAACAGTCTTTACTGTAGTGGTAAAAAAATAGGGTAAATAGGGGTAATAAAATATATATTCAACAAAGGATATGAGTGGAGACACTTCGAAATAAAAGAAAGAGCAGGCAGCCAACTACTTTGAGAGACTTCATACAATGTATATAGTAATCTAGTCTTACACAGGGACTTAAAAGTTCATAAAGTTCTGTTAGGTAGTATGTTCACCTGGAATACCACTCAGTGTATTAAAATTGAATATTATGTCTTAAATATTGCACTTGTTCTTTTTTTCCCAAAAACCTTTCCAGAGAGTGTTTTAGGCTAGGCAATGCACATTATCTGTGGTGGGTAATGGTCTTGACAGCAAGCCAGCCTCCAAAACTCCTCAGTCCAAACTGCAGGGTTGTATGCCTGGGACACTCAAGCTCAGCAGGATCCAGAATTCACATGAATGTGTTATTTTCCTGCTCATAAATTATTCATCCGTCATGCTCACACTGCAATGTAATGTATTACAAAACGGAAAAATATATATTTGTTATGCAGCATAAACACAGACTGGAAATGATTCACACTTCTTTTTAGAATCAGACAGAATATGGATTCTGTTGAACCATAAAGTCTTGAAACAGAGTAGCATATTCAATTATTATGAACTTAAATCTGCATTCAGTTACAGAGCTAACCCAGGCTGGAGAAAGGGCAGCAGCTGGATTGCCACCATCAATCCCTAAATCCTCTTTGTTTCCCTCATTGAATATCCTGTTTAAGATATGCATCATTTCCAAACCCCATAACCCATATTGCTGTCTAAATGGGTTTTAATTCTGTCAGAGGCAAAGAGGAGTGGAGGATATGACAATATCTGTCAGAGAGTCTGTGTCCATAAACTGAGAAATGTAGGACATTATCGGTTTGGACAGATGGCCGAGTTTCATTGCACATACCGTGTTTCAACTCAGAAGCAGAACCCCCAGTGGTTTTCTTTCAGTGTAGACACAATGTATCTGTCACATGCAGAATCATGCATGTGTTTATCAGGCATTGGGAGGGGGATCATAATTTATATGAGAGACAAGAAGAGTCTTTGTACACATTAATTCAGGTGCAAATTAATTTACTTGATGCTTGCTTTCGGTCAGTCAGCATTCTTCTAAGCATTACTATTGTTTCGAATTCCTTAACACAGCAAAGGCCTACAGCAAAAACCAAAAAAGTCCATTATCATCACAAATCAGCCTAAGCAAGCAATGATTCTGTAAAACGAGATTTTCATCAGTGAAAGGAAAGTAAGCTATCAGCTGAGCATTGATTGGGCTGGCCAAGAGAACCTTGATGCAAACTACTGTATAGTCAACTCCTATAGTATTTGGACAGCGACATATTTTGTCTCTATATTCCAGCCCTTTTGACTTGAAACGACACAATGATTTTTAAGTATTTGTATTTGACAGGTGTGAACGAGACACATCAATCTGAATAATATGAAGAAGATACAAATTAATCTAACACAAAGTTAAAACATTAAGCATGCCAAAATCAACTGTTTGCTGTGTTAATAATAAGATAAAAGACAATGGTAAGCTTGGCCCAGTAGACAAAAGACCAATGTAATCCGTCATAGGATGCTCACTATAATAAAGAAAATAGATATCAGGACCACGCACCAGGAGGTAGATGGGGATGTGTCAGTCATTGCTATCCACATAACACAGACAAAACTACCAAATCTATACTGCACGGTCCAAAACACTGAGCCTGCAGAGTTCCTGAGAAACATCTAGTGAACAGATAAAAAAAGATTAGCATGTACATGAATGATGGCCACAGGTTGCTGCTACTGGAACTGGCTTACTTCATCTTCATTAAGGATATAATGGATGTCAGCAGCAGCTAGAGAAATGCAGAAGTGCACAGAAACATCTCGTCCGCTAAGATACAACCAAACGCCTCTAAAGTTTAAACTCATTGGATTATGTTCCATCACAGAGCAGGACAATGGCATCACACAACACATTGACATAGCTAAAACAAAACAATAGAAAGTTATTGGCTGGCCAAGTCAATCACCAAGTCTGAATCCAACAGAGTATCCAACTGAGTAAAGGTCCTGAAACAAGCAGGAACTAAAGACATCTGCAGTACAGAGCTGGCAGGGCTGATACACAGTGTGCCTAGTAGTGTCTTTGGGTTGCAGACTTATACAATCATTGCATTCAAAATATATTCAAATTAGAAGGAAACATTACTTTGCATAATATTAATCTAATACTTATTATTGCCCTAAAATCTAGGTACAAAACAACTAATATTTCAAAGTGGTTAATACAATATAAATACATCAAAGCTGTAAACTGAGCAAGGAATAAAATATGTCCCATTTTATACTTTTGGATTCCATTGTGCGTTAACTCTATGAAACTGAACTCTAAAAATGTAATAAATGCTTGTTCTCAGCGAAGTCGCACCCAATCTTTTTTATGCATTTATGTGAAATTCAACTATTTGCTCATTGCTCTGGTGCTCCGAGACATCTCTCTGGCTTTCTCATCCAATGGGTTCTAGGGAGACAGATAGAGAAAAAGGGGAGTGTCACATTAAGGCCGGTGTCTTTAAGCAAAACAGAAACAACTAAATGGTTGAAGTTTTAAAAGTATTTTTTAGATGTATGGATGAGGAAGAGCATATGGATCTCAGTATCAGACACCTGTTCGGATTATGATAAAACTTGGATGAATAATGTGTCTGGCCTTGTAGATGTACAAATTACACTGATTGACCATATGGTGGCATGATAGACTAATTACATTTTAGAAAGGTCACAGCACTGGGCCAATTTCACATAAAGTCCTGCAATGTGGAACATAGTGCTTTCTCTTCACAAGGAATAACTTTGTCTCAGGGACCAATAAAACCATTTAGCAATAAGAGGAAAACACTCCAAAATGCACCAATTGACCAATCTGAACGATACTTTTATGGACAAAGATGATTTGTTGTCATTTACCAGTGAATAATTTTTGGTAGATTTTGCTAAATTTTATGTTTCTCACTGAAATGTGGAAGAAGATTGTAGTACTACTGTTCTCAACGAGAAAGTACCCGAAAAATATGATGGCTGACCTTTACAAAGATACATTCCAGTACAAAGAAAATATTTTTGGTACTTTTATTTCTTTTGAATATCTCTGTTTTACATTGAAAGGTGCTCACAAAATTAATCGACCTCCACAATATTCTGCAAATTTTATGATGATTTTGCTGAATTACTCTCTGTAATATCCATTGGTTATAACTTGTTTATTATAGGGGATTTAAACATCCACGTAGATAATAATACAGGCAATAATGCCAAATTACTTGACACTTTTGATCTCACTCAACATGTGAATGAGCATACGGTCACACATCTCCAAAGGTTTTGATATTTCCAATGTCATGGTTAATGAATTGGCCTGTTGTGACGACTACGCCATCTGCAGCTCATCCTCCCCCTGCAGGAGGCAGGCCTCAGCGCTCGATGTCACCGGCCTTCTAACACCACCGCCTCATCATCAATCCATCACACCTGTTGTCCTGTTTAGTGCACCTGATCCTCATCCAGTCATTACCATTCCAGTATATATGTGTCCTCTGTTCCCTCTGTCTTTGCGTGTTATTGTCTCACTACGTATGAGCGCAAGTCAGCTCTTGTCATTAAAATATATGAATCAACAGCCTACGTCTTCGTCTTCTGCTTCGTCTCTGTCTGCCCTAAGAGCTGACACCTGTCTGATCATTTCTGTGTCTTTTCTGAATCATCACCCAGGATGTTCAAGTTAACTCTGTTTCTGTTAAGAAAAGTTAGATTAATACGAGAGTACCAATCACTCAGTTTTTGGAGGCTATAGCTCTCTCCAACAATAAGATAATTTTAACCCCAACATATTGAATGTCATGGATCGTTTTACACTGGTAAAGTTAAAGAAAACAATGAGCAAACAGAAACTATCATGAAGGTTAGTGCCCAGAAGAGAATTTAAGAAAACGGAACGTAAGTGGAGGAAGTCTAAACGTCAAATCCATCTATAAACAAAGCCTTGGTAGCTTCAGCTATGAGTTGTGCAGGGCTAGACAGCAACATTAATCGGGAATGATCAACAAGAATAACAAGAATACCCACACTTTATTTTCCATGGTCAACAAGCTTACCAACCCCCTTAAGCAGATAGCATCAGAACTTGTGTCCACTGTGAAATTTAATGAATTTGTTTCTTTATTGAAAAAATTACAAGTATTAGACGGACCCTCAGAAATACAGTCTAACAATGACACTATACCGTCACTATGACCACCACGGCATGATTAGGTTTTATGTCGCAATATAATACAATTGATAAAAAATCCTCTGAATTTTTTTTTGACATCTTAAGGCTTCCACATGTTGTCTTGACTGCTATTTGACTTTTTAACAATGGATCTACAGCAAATTGTTAATGGCTCTCTGCAATCAGACATTTGTTATCAAATCTATCAAATATCCCTTTTATAACCAAGATCATTGAGAAGGTTGTCTTCAATCAACTCAACAATTTTGTGAACTCAAACGATATCTTCGACAAATTGAGTCTGGCTTCCAACCTCACTACAGAACTGAAACGGCTCTGACAGAAGTTTTAAATGATATACGTCTGAATACTGAATTGGTTAAAATAACAGTTCTGGTTCTATATGATCTCAGTGCAGCATTTGACACTTCAAGTCATAGAACACTTCCAAACATGCTGGAAAATTCAGTAGGACTCTCCGGGACAGTCCTTAATTTGTTCAGATCTTATTTAGAAGGCTGGAGTTACTTTGTCACCATTGGCACTCATGAATCTGTTAGGGTGGCTTTGGCATGTGGAGTTCCCCAGGGATCAGTTCTCAGACCGCTTCTGATCAATCTTTATTTGCTACCTCTAGGCCAGATTCTACAGAAGAACAATAACTACCATAACTACGCAAATGATACTCAAATATATATGGCTCTTGAACCGTATGACAACAGCTCAATAGACTCACTGTTACTGTATCGAGCACATAAATACCTGGATGAACCAAACATGTCTACTATTAAACCAGGATAAAATGTGATTAATGTCTGGCAACAAAATAGGAGAATTAGTAGTAGTAAAGAGCAGGATTCTCAGGCCCTAAAAAACAGGCACCTGATTGTGGCAAACAGAAAACAGTACCGCAGAGATGCATAGAGATGCATAGAGGCACCTCTGCGGTCAGGTCCTGGCTGTGGGCCCCAGAACATAGAGAGGCCACCAGCCCAGACCTGACACATTGAATTAATTACAGAAACTACCAGTTATGTTTTTATTTTGTGTTTATTCTATTTGATTATTAGATTTTTTTTATTATTATGGTGGTCCATATTGTAGTAACAATATTTTATCACAATTAACAAGTTTGAATGAAAAAGTTACTGCATTGTACTGCACAGAGTCTGTGCATTCTCAGGACAGTAAAGTGGCACTAAGTTGTCTCATAACAAAATTACAACATAGCGATTGGTCATTGGGTAAACAAGACAAGTGTAGGAAGGTGCTACTGTATCGCTTAGCAAAAAGTCAGACAAACTTCTCCTAGCGCATTGACTTGCTGCCTAGTTTACACAACAATTACTGCCTGAGTGGCATGCGCATTGGCAGTTACCACTCTCCAGCCAAACAGGAGATACTGTGATCTAGAGAAAACGACAACTCGTAAGGAAAAATTACGTTCAGATCGCAATTATTGGTGGAGACATTTGAATTCTCTTAACATTTCTGTGGTCGTCCACATCGTCCCACTCTAAATCCACACCACTGCCGATACCTACTTTTCTTCTGCCTGAAGAAGGCCAAGTAGGGGCCAAAGTATCTTGTAATGATATTACTCTTTATTTACTGTAATATTGATTGTTTTCAATATTTATGTCAACAGGACACACTGCCTTTCTTAAATATCTTTAAATAATTATTTACTTATAAAAAAATTCCAGTCTCATTATTTAATTTCTAAAGTATAAATACAGGTACCCTGAAATCCATTTGTTGTATTTCAGTTTTAAATAAAGATTTCCAATCAGAAGTGACACTCTCAGTTAAAATGTGTCAAGGATTGGACAATTGTAATGGTGACCACGAATGTAATGTCCCTCAGAGAGAAGCAGTCAGCAGTATCATCTCACGGCTTAAAATGTCCTTCTGTTATGGCACGGAAAGGTTATATGTATTGAAGCAAGCAGAATGAAATTGTGTTTTTAATCATGCTCCAACATCATTTCTCTCCACAATCCAGACAAACGCAGGCAAACATTTTCTGGGCCAGCATCCCTAATTCAGTTCTGTTTTACATTTTAATTTTTTTTTCCGGTTCCACTCAAAAACTACTCCACTCACATAGTTCCACTCAACAATGATGGCACCTGTCTGAAGCAGAGTGAATGAGGTGGAAGGAAAATTGTGGAGGATTGTGTGGAATCAGAGCCAGTGAATCTATTCTGGAGATCATTCAAACTGAGAGGGCAAAAGTGAAGGTTAAGGACAAACCCAGCTCCACTCCATGTTGAGTATTGGAATTGCCCCTCAGCTAAGGGCATAGAATTTACTAATCTAGGTCTCAATAGGGATTCCCCACAGTCAAAGCTAGTGTAAATTGCTCTGTAAGGCTGGTTTAAATGTGTCTGGGCTGTGGACTACCTCTCTGTGTGAACCTGTCAATCAATCCACTCCAGCTGTTTGACACACTCAGTGTACCCTTGATCTTCATTTCAGTTGCAATTAGTGGCAACACAACCAAACATTACTACACACAAACCTCATTGTTTGCTAAAGTTGCGAAAAGTACTATTAGTGATGAGGTGATGCTGTGCTTTGCCTCTCTGTCAACACAAGTGCTAGAGGTCTTTGTTTTGTTGTATTTGGACTACTGTCCAGCTATGTGGTCAGTGGTGGCAAATAAGAACAAGGTAAATTGGAGTTGGTCCAGACAGAGAAGCACTTAGACGCACACTGAGGACAGATGTTAATTGTATGCATGTTAGTCTCTCCTGGCTCACGGGACAGGAGCGATTGACTGCATCACTGCTGGTCTTTGTACAGGGTGTAAATGGGTCTGTTCAGGCAGTTAGTACCTAGTTTGGACACATATACCACATAAATTACAAAAGGCATAACACAAAATATCTCTTAGCAGTCCGCAAGTCCAGAACAGAAGCTCTGAGGCATATTGCCATAAATAGACCTGTGAAAAACACGGAACGCTCTGTCAACCCAGGTAACTCCAACAAGTAATAAAACCAGATTTTAAACCAGATTAAAGAACACCTGGCCGTGCATCGGGAAATTTGAAAAGACAGATTGTTGTGAATTATGGATTCCTTCTGGTCTTTTTTTTTTACTGTTTGGAGTATTTTTTACTGCCTGTGAGTACTGGCAGACTCGCAAAACCAGGCTAGGCTGGGTAGTCAGGCTGCACCACCTGAGATTTACAAGTGGGAGGAACAGGTAGAATAACAACACGGAGCTGAAAATCATGACAAGAGTAAACCTACCACACTCAGTCTGTTCATTCTCACACCAGCAGGGTCAGGAACAGTTTCTTTCCAACACTCAACACTAACCATACTCACCCACTCACTTCTTAGTTCTGCCTCTGAGGGACCCTGCTGTACTACTCTCCTTGTGCTACTGGACTCTGACGCTGTTTTATAAAGTCTGATAAGGACGTTTTTCAGTTGCTACATGTACATGTCCATCTCAGGAACCTCATTGCTGTTCTCTCGGCATTTCAGTTGCACATGGACCTTCGATTTGACTTCTTACACATTTAGAATTGCCATATGTGCTTGCATTTGCCTTCATTGCACATCGGTACATACATTATACTTAATACTTGTACATTCCTGCCCTCTCCTAATCAAACTTACTGCATACTGCATCTCAACCCCATTTGGAAATGTCTTGTTTGATTACAGACAGTTGGACAGCGTTATTGTGCAAGTGCGCACATAACAGTGTCCTGTTCCATCCAGCAGAGAAATATATTGGAGATTTTCTTATAGAGTGTATGGTTACAACCTTCATTTGTTGTAACAACTCGTACTGATTTAGTTGGAAATGCTATGAAGGCCCTGTCATTGTTTTAGAAGATTCTATATAATGAAACAAAGAAACACACTCATCTGCTTTGACCCATTTCTTTTAATTCCAGCAGTCCTGCTATTTTTTCTTTTGTGTGGTTCTAACCCCACAACTGTTCACAACTGTTTATTCCAGGAGTTCATGTATTTTCATGTACTATGAGTTGATTTCTAATTGGACCTCAGGAAGAGTAGCGGCTGCCAAATGGGACGCCTAAATACAAAATTGGTCAAAAACGTAAATGTTCGTCTTGATGAAAGGCAGAGGTCATGCCTAGGATTTAAAGATTCTGATTTGTCCCATAAAAACATGGGTTCCATCTAATAAGTAACATAAAACCAAGGTTTCCATCTGATTGGTCCTAGAAAACCAGCGGGTTCCATCTGATTGGTCCCAGAAAACTATAGATTGGGCCAGGGCCACTGGTTAGAGATTACACAAGAAATTAACCGCAATGCATGCTTTTGACCAAACTAAACTCAGTGAGGCAGGTTACTGTAAATTCAAGGGAAGTGATAATAGGTCCAGGATATGACAGAGGCTGGCCAGGTCAGAGAGGTTGCCTCACATTGCTGTGAACTGGGAGGCTTTTTGTAGGATAAGATTGTTGCGTAATCTAATGGAACTCTGAGAAACACTCCATTCTAAAGAGTTAGCAATTTTCAAACCGAGAACCATTTCACTCTGTGTTTAAAAGCTTGGGTGTTTTCTCCACTTAGAGGACCTTTTACAATATTGCCAACAATATTGTGTTCTTATTTATTACCTTTTCAATGAGGTGAAGCCAAAACATATGTCTACATTGTGTGGCTAAAAAGGTTAATCCAATTTTTTTCAATGTTCACTTCTCTCAAGTCTGAAAGCTGTGAAATTTCAAAGGTCCTTGGGATCGTATTTGGACCAATACTGTCTTTTAACCTTAATTTGAATGCAGGCTAAATCTGCAAGTCATTAGAATTACAGGGTGACATGTAAACCCTCCGGAGCGTTCCTCCCAGTGTGCTAGCGGTGCCATTGGTGCGTATCCCCATTCACTGGCCTGCTGGAAGGGTTTTCAGACATCTCTGTCTGTCTCCGACCGATGTGGCAATAGAAAGGAAAATTAATTCTCACTGTATTACTTCCCAGCTTACTCCACCCATCACTGGGGACCACTCATGTGGCAGGCTAATTTCGATGTATAATTTTCAGGGAGATGAAAATGTTATGGCTGGGGAACTTCATCTGTGTAACAACAACTCCAGCCAACTGTTCCTGTGCATCTGGCACAGTAGAATGGGTCACCACGGCCCACAGATGGCAGATTGTTTATGTGTATTTACGCTCTCGGCCTACAGCCTTCCATTTTCGCTAGTGCACTTTTTCGGAGCACTCCGAGCACTCTACCCTCCTCAGTTCTGAGATATCCAGTAAAACGGTGTGGCAGCAGGCGGCCTGTGTAACCAAACCTTAGTGCAGAAGAGCTGCCTCTCCTCCCCCAGCCTGTTTATGTTGCACGGTGAGGAGAAAACTTCCTCGGGGAGTAATTCCCTCTTTATCGGGTCTGTTGCTCTACACTGTAGCAGCGGTAGCCCAGCCATCCATCTGTAATTTGTGGGGTGCCGCCTCCTCTGGCAAAGAGGATGAAAGCACTGTAATTGTTATGAATGGGTGGAATCAGAAGAGAAAACAAAGAGTGTTGGGAGAAAACCAACCCAATATGCCACATGACAAGTGGAATTAATCTGAGGCTATTTAAAGAGCCACTTGTACCACTGCAGCCAGAAGTCACTGAGGGCTTGATTGACTGGCTAACAGTCCGTATTGCATATTTATTAGGAGCAAGGGGCCCTTACAGACCGACGTGGAGCGGACGAGACCCGTTCAACAGGTGTAGGAACGTGTGTAACCCCCCCTAGAGGGACACAACTGAGGGATATCCATGGGGAGCGCATGTCCTCATCAGCCGAGCTGCAATGGAGCCATGTTGTGTTGGAGACGGCTGGATGAGCAGGAGCGCACAGAGCCTCTGGTGTCCTGAGTATGTTCCCTGTGGAGAACGAATGGAAAAACAGATGGAGGCGCTACACAGATGCCATCCTTCACTCTCTGAGTCTAGTGGCTGGGAGGAGTGAGCTGGGGTGGGAGGGTGTAGGGGTCTGGAATGCTACCTAACCATTTGTGAACTCCACAGCCCATGAAAGGAGCTGGACCAGATTAGTATGAGTAAATTTGACTGAAAAGGAACACCTGTCTACTTGTTTGCGAGTTTTCATCTTAACGTGGCTATGTATCAACTAAATAGCGTTCTTATTTCTAACAACTTAACTGCCTAAAATGTAGATGCCTCACCGGGTGTTTCAGTCTTTGTCCTCTCTGAAACCTCCCTCAACTAAATTTGCTTTCTCTGACAGGGCGGGCTCCTACAGGAGGCAATAGAGAACAATTATCAACACACACACTTCATGTTTTACTATCCCAGTGGTGACTTAAAAACAACTCCTTTAAAAATGTATTTGACCAAATCCCTAACCCGTATCCGGTGGCAGTGTAGCCTAGTGGTTAGAGCATCTAAATCACGACAAAAGATTCCTTGCAGTGCCAGTTGTAACCTTTAGGGGGCCCTAAGCAAAATTTGATTTCCACTCTCCTCTAGCAGTTAACCCCAAATACTCCTTGGTCATTGTTGAAAATAACAGTGTCCTTTGTCATACTTACCTGGTAATATACTTGCTAAAAGACCTAGTAATAAAATATGCATTTGTAAAAATAAAGATGGGCACATAAATTTGGATGGGCACATACGTAAGCCACATAGACTACCTTGTTATTGGAAGCTTAATATTGCATAAAAACATTGAACACCTAATTCCGCTGCAGTGATTAATTAAAGTATAAATGTATTGCTTATGCATTTCACAAGAAACGTAGGTCTCAGTACACACAACATAGCCGCAGGATGTAGGGGTGCTGTCAGGAATGCTAGCCCGCCTGATGCCCGGAAGCCCTTGTGAGAATTAGAGTTTCTGTCAATACACCTGGCCCAGCATATAGAGCGACAGCATATTAATTAAGCAATCATTGTGTATTTCTAATTTTAAAGGGATTAGTGGATGTGTTTTGCTACTAAGTAATATTCATGAATAGACAACTCTTTCCTGTGTTGTGCAGAAATTAGTGCTTCGTAAGTCACCGATATTACTGTTACATTTTTTATCTAATTATATTTTTTTGTGTTATTATTGCCTAATGTGCATTGAGACATAGTTAACAGCATTAGAATGCAAAATATATTTACTTTTTCACTATTAGATACCTTTAAACAAAATTTAAACAAAATAATATACTTCTTAAATTAAAACAAGGTTTTTATTACAGTTGGGCACCTGCATATTCTGTGGGGATTGTAACCTATTCTAAAGCGAGTCTAGCAAGTCGCAAGGAAAAAGCATGAAATAGACAACATGCATTTTTTCTGAACTGCAGGTCACAGGCTGGAACAAATCATTCCCAACTGCAATTGAACAGTTCATTATGAATTTCTGATGAAGCTGTCATGATTAACTACGATGACACCTGTGATATTTAGCCTGAATTGCATTTTTAGACTGTAAATTATTAGTAACAAAGTGTTTTTGCTTGTCAAGAAAGCAATGACCAGTGCACGTGTGCAGAGCCTACCTGTCCGAAATCCCACTTATCACTGACAGAGCTGTCCTTGCTGTCAGGTTCTGGCTATGCCCCCTAGCCATAGTTGGAACCTAGAAGGGGAGAGGCCTCTAGCAATCTCTGCCTGTGGGTTTTGTTTTTCTCCAATTAGAGGCAGCTCTAATTGGGGACAAATTAACATTGTTGCCTCTAATTGGGAACAAACAAACATTGTTTTCTCTAATTGGGGACAAACAAACATTGTTGCCTCTAATCTGGGACCCTATATCAGTTGAGTCCAAGCCACTGTATGGATTATTGTTTGCTGTAAGCACCGCACTTGGTTGGTGGCTTCTGTTCTGTTTCTGTTCTGTTCTATTGGCCTTTAAAAGAATGTCCTTCAACTCTGTGCTTGTGTTGTGCCTCCACAACCATGACACTTGAGATAAAACTGAGCGTTATTTTGACACTTAACTTAAACATAAATTAACGATTATTAACTTTTCTGATTATGCAGACTGCCGTTTGGTTTTCAATCAAGGAGAAGCTCTCAACAGAATAACGAAGGTGTAATGTGCTGAAAACTAAAACACACTAAAATAGACACCCATGTTCACGTATTTATTTGTCTACCTATTTGTCAAAATAAATCTAAATTGTATATTCAACACGCTTTGGCATTAGTCGTCCATCAGTCCAAGAGATGCTGAGCTAAATTGTATAGATGGCACTCCAACACTCCTTTCCATCTCCCCTCTGCACATATATTAACCGCTTTGGCAGTGATAAATTGTTCATTCTCCCTTGTGGTACATGTCCTTTTGTATGTTTATTCTACTGATAGTTAAGAACAGACATAATAAAGGGCAACTGGTGATAGGCAGAGTGATGATGACTTGAAGAAGAGCATGTAAAAACGTTGTTGCTCAATCTTGTTAGGTCAGTCTCTTCAGCGAATTTGCTGGTGACCACCCATGCCCACGAGTGCCTACACGCCAGATCATTATTATGTTGCTGTGGCAACACTTGGATGAAACAGAATTCACACAATTAGTATCATTTACATAAATTAAATAAAATCTATTTTTTACATAAAAAGACTGGCAGAGACAATGAGGGACTGGGGCAGAGACTTAATTGTTACATTGACTTGGCTGGCAATGATGGACAGACTGATTTTTAGGTGTGCTCATACAATACAAGTGACATTCAATAATGAATCCCATCACGGTTAAGTTTGAATAAATGACTTTGCTGAAAACAGATTACTGGAGAAACACAAAGTTGAAGAGGAGCCCACCAAGCGGCTTAGCCACTATTCACAGAGCCTATTTATCTTACTTGTCCCAACAATGCTCTGAATGCAATGTGAACGTCTCAGGTGGGTTTGCGCTGAGGTGTGAAAGATATTTCATTACTTAACTGTCCATTATCAATGGGAGTATGGAGGTTTGTTCTAAGGATTCAAAACCCTGTATGTTGGTTGGTTTCCACGGATACATGCAAGGATGACAGAACCACTTCTTATTTCTATAAATATCATAGCATTTTTGACAGACAGAATATACTCAGAAGGCAAGTTATTTGCCCTTACTTTAGTCAGTTTTGCATATCACTAATCCAGATACTACTCGGCCTTACAAACGGAAACAAATATGCCATATGCCATGGAGTCGTGGGGAACAAACACTGTTGGTGTAGGGGTTGACTATATAATAAATAATGGCCGACAATATCATGTTTAGTTAGACCAGTGGTGAAAAACATCCATTCCTCCCAACGTAGCCTTAAACATAGCCTGGTAAGTCTCTCCCCGGTCAGTCCCATTAACATCACAGTGAGTAATAGGCTACGTTTCAGCAGATAAAACGTCTTAATCCCTCTCACACTGAAAATTAATGATCGAAGCTGGGGGACGACAAGCTATCTTCAGTAAAGGTGAGAAAATAAACATACTGCTAACACGAAGAAGAACACACACACACACACACACACACACACACACACACACAAGTGTACAACGCACACAAGCATGCGCACACACAGATACACAAGAAATGTAGCGTGATATTTATTGAATTAATAAATGACAGTGCTTTTTAAATTAAATATTGTGTTGTGATTTCTTTCAAGATTGTAGAGGACAGAAAAAAAACAAATATTTTTCATTTCTTATTTTTCCCGTTTTCCCTAGGCCTATCTGTTTGTGCAGAAAGCTGGCACTGACAATTTAGACTTGGCCATGATTAAATACTCTACCAAGTTGAATTCAATATGAACTTTCCCCTGCTGTTAAGAAGTCTTAGATTATTTCTCTTTTACAGAGAGTGGAAGAGAGAGAAGAAAAGGGAGAGGAGAAAATTGCCCTCACATAAATGTCTCATAAACCAAGGCTCTTGATCATGAAGTCTGTGCTTTGCCTGATTAATAAAACCTCCTAAAATTAGTTGTTCACTTGATAGGGGGTTACCAGCAGTATAGACCAGCGAAGACATCAACATGTCAGCCTTTATAAAACATCTTATACCCGCTGTCTTTTCCTTATCCTCAATACTTGTCATCCTCTATTTTAGAAACGTCTGTGTTTTTTCCAGTTCTATATTTCATCTGTCTAATTTTTACCCTGTTCTTCTTTTTGCTCCTCTCCTCAGTGTTCACTAAGGAGAGCTAGCAGCCCTGTTGGGTTTCTCTAACACGAATATGGAGCCTGCTGTTCCACCAGCCCTCTGCTTATGTGAGCAGAGGCGATTCACATCAAACACCAGGCAGACAGAGCCACAGGCTGTGAAAAGCTGTGAAAAGGAACGGGAGAAACTGCGGAATACCACTTCCACTCACTGCTGGCACCTGCCTGTTTGCTATCCGTCCGGACTCCAGCTTCACTAAGCCATGTTTAGCAAACGCGGGGGGACATATTCAAAGGGAACCCCATTGTAACGACATCGCAGTAGAGCATTGCCCTTTGTGAGCAAAGCTTTGCAGACTGAGAAGTGATTGAGATGACTTCACCTATTATACTATTACACCTATTATATTTTCTTATTGCTGTTGACACCAAGCTGTCGAGGTTGAAGCACAAGCATAAGCGTGTGATTTCTTAACATGTATCACGGCCAGGGAGAGAGAAAAAACAAAGCCATCAAAATAAATAAGTTTACATTGGTCAGAATACACTTCCCTAGAAATCCCAGATTGTGCCGAAATGTAAGGATGTGGTCAGTGTGCACCAGGGTATGGTGGTAACCGGCCACGATAGAGGTACAGACGTAAGCCTTAGCCTGTATTAGGTTGTACCAGTATGCTCTGGGGGTAATAAATGTAGGTTTACAGAGTCAGACATGGACACAGGAACCGTCACACTCTAGCCGTTCTTACCGGTTCTTTAATACGCTCTGCAGGGCAGGAAGCATCACAGCAGCTTAACTGGAGGCCAGGAGAAACAGGTGGAATGGTTAAGTAGTTGTCAGGCAGGGATACACCTTTTCTGGCTCAGTAACAGTGTGTGCTGTGGGGTAAGTGTGTACGCGCGTGCACGTCTGTGCGTTTTTTGGAGCCCTTCAAATTTCAAGAGCCAGCACTGTTGAACTAGGCACATCAGCAGAACGAGAGGAGGCTTTCACACAAGGTTGCTGGTGAGCTTTATCCAATTTGTTCAGTATTTGTTATCCTTCTGATAACTTTGTCACACAACACATATCACAGACTGCAGGAGGAAGCCAGGCAGTTGAATGGCACTTTCCCAAATCATCCCATAATGCATCCCGTTTTGCACTGAGCCTGCTGGATCTCCTGCATTAACCCATCCTCCGTCAACAGTAATGAGACTCAGAGAGGACGCACAGAGTCATTCAAATCCCCTCTGTAAGAAAAAGTCAACACAATCGTGCAGGCAATTAACACATACGCACACGGCTAAAAAAACTGCGCTATTTGTCAAATGATCCATCTGAATCCCGTAATTGCCTCGACCGGATTTACATAGTGCAGGATAATAACTACAACGTGTATAATAATGTGACAATGAGGGGCCTGACATGGGGCTTAATAGCGATGAGTATCGGCCTTTTCAGCATTGGCATTCAGCTCAAGGCATGTTTATACATCTACAGCAATCAGCACTACGAGGGCGGCCAAAGTCCTTTTGCAGAAAAGTTGCCTTCTCGTCCCTACTATGGCATTAATGTGACAATTGCCATTGAGTTTGGCGGTACAGCTGGACTGTGGATTTGAATGGAGAGTTGTGTCAGCTTACAAGGTTGTGCTGGTTTTATGAGTGTTCCAGAAGAGACTGGTAGGAGACCTAATCACTGGCCAGCGCTCACCACAGAGCTTCCTGACAACCACTGACCAGCTTGTACTCATCACAGCGATGAGGTGGAAAAGGGAGCTAAGGCAGTAGTAAGACAATATCGATGCAAAGCAACAACCTGAGAAGACAGAGAGAGCGGTGCCTGTTGGAGCACATTTTACCACACCAAACTGTATAGATTTTTCTTCTGAGGCTTCCACATCAGTATCTACAAATATCCGGGGGGTTTTGGCCCCATTTTTTGTGGCATATTTATGTGAGATGTCCCTGTAGATGGACTTCTACTAACCCACTTCTTTCCTCTGCACCTTGGAGCCGTGGAGCATCTCTAAGTTGATGTATGAGCAGATTTTCCGCAGCATACCTCTCCTGTGTGCAGAGCGTGTGAGACATTCAGCTGTGCAGGGCCCGAGAATCATTACTCTTGATATCCGCTGATGTGTTTCGACCTGCTTACCATAAATGGACAACAGACCTACACAGTCACCCTTGGTGTTCTCTATCTGTTTAGAGGAGCATATTCACACTATAACTCTTTTAGGCCATAAAAAACAGGAGCTACTGTTAACGATACGAGTGATTTTATCTCCTTTTGGGTCTTGTTGACATGCTAAGCGTCATTTTCAATGTAACATTTGAGGATTTGAACTTTCATCACCACTTTACATCAACACCGAGCATGGAAAAGAAAGGGTTAACTGTTCAGAGCTGTGCTGAACCTGACAAAGAATTTCAAAGTCAATGGAGACCATCAACGTTTCCCTGCAAAAGTGGAGGCTGGTCACTGCGTTCGTGTAATTGAAAAGAACGTGTCCTTCAAAGCAGTCTCATGGTATTACGCCACTGATGCGAGGGAGGAGATGATGCCTGGCCTATCAGTGGAATCCGAAATAGACTGGCAAGGGACCCCGTAGCACGAGCTGACAATTACCCATCCTTAATCCAGCACAATTGAGTGGGACCCCCTGCCATGGGCCTGTGGAGAATGACAGATGTTATGAGATATTGCAGGCATTAAAGAAGGCAAACTGTGGCGTGTGACCCACCAAGACCGTACGGGCCGCATCGATCCCCCTCCACAGCAGGGAATAGTTCGACACACTCTGAAGAGTGCTCACACTGATTCCGCCCTCTGACTCCCAATAAAGTAGAACAAAGAGAAACTGAGTGAGTTGAGGCAAGGAAATATATGTGGTTGGAAGCGTGCAGCTTTAGCTGTAATTCACTGTAGCCTTATTACTGACTGGGGCTAGAGACTTTATGGATCACAATGAACTGCAGAATCTAGCCAGTTAAAAATCTTACTTACACAGTCATGGATTTTCTGTAAAGATCCTGTCTACTTCACGTTTTAAAATAATTCATTAGCTCTCCACCATCAGATGAGCTGCGGGGTACAGAATGATAAATGTGTTAGGTATTTGGGAGGGCCTGTTCTTGAAAGTGACAATAATAGCCTGCTGCCACTGAAGGATTTCAAATAAAGCTTTCGACAAGGAACTTTTAAGGGCTAAAGCCATCCATTTTGGCCTACAGATAATTTGTCGCCATCTGTGACAGATCTAACACACTTCTATCTCCTCAAACAGAGCTGTCTCCAACCACATTGGCGCTCTTTTTTAACTGATCAGGTAAAGAAAGGCATGTGTGATGGCAAATGAATAAGCGCATATGAATAGCTTCTATGCTGTTTTTTCTTTGTCATATCTACCTCACGTACATCAAAGTCATTGCCATTTCATGCAAGCTGTTGTACCATGCCAAATGTGAGGATCAGCCGAAGCCAAATCCTTCACACATAGTGGCTGGCAGATCAGATGAGGACAAACTTACTTTCTGTGGTAAAACAAAGCTTTTGGTCCAAGTTTGTCCACTGATTGTGTTCTCTGCACATAATGGTAATTTTATGCCAAGAGCCTGACCTGCAGAGAACGAAAACATTTTTTGAATGTAGTTGTTTAGTTTTTAGTGTTAGCTGTGGGTGCTAGGCTTGTATGTGTCAGTAAGCTAAATGTAAGAGATGAAATAGTACTGCAGGTATCTGTGGGTACATACACTTACTTTCCATTTTGTAGCTGCAATAACCACATAACAACACACTTTTATTTCCAACAAAGTATCTCTATGATTTGCATTGTAAGGCTGCCAGAATAGAGTCTCTGATGTGTCAATTCAAAACAATTCAATGACAGGTATTGATCCGGATATGGTCTGCTGACCCTAGAAAAATATATCAGAAACAGGGAAAGAATCCTGTTATTTTCTTTACAGGGATCTCAGCTAAAACCAAATATCCTTTGTGCTGATGTCTAGATACATTCCACAAACTTCTGTGTTACAGTTGGATGGAAACTAATGGCAACTAAAAAATAAAACTGTTTCCTGATCGCAGATTAGCCAATGGCTCCAGCTGAGGGTGATGCAGTTGGCCTGAACCGTTCGTGTGTTGGGTTGCCTTGCCTCGTTGTTGAGGCCCAGCAACCTGCTGTGGTGGTTTGGGTGCCTGTAAACTCAATCAAATTACATGACCAATCTAGACTTCCTGATTACACAAGCAGCATAAGAAAAAGAAAGGACATCATGCAATGAAGTGGGAGTAAAACCTAAACTGTGGTAATTTTGGCTTGTGGGCTTAGACAATTGCCAAATGAACACTCAAACTTGTACTGTGCACTAACGTGTACACAAGCAAACACATTATGAGTGTGCACACAAATGCTAGACCTCGGATGCCGCCACAGATCGCAGCCTCGGTTATTTGGTTTGCAATTTTCTGTCTTATTTTGTGTGTTAAATCAGTGTTCAGCAACAATTTTTGGGTTGCATTCTCAAGAGAAGAGCACATGAACACCAGGGAAACAACTCCTGTGGATTTATTCCCTGATTTTCTCAATACATCCATTGAATTACTTGGACATTCTGGTCAGAGCTACACCTGCTCCTGTTTAAACAGTGAAAGGTAAGTGTGTAGGGGTGCTAGCACGTTCTAGGAGTCATGGACTACAGACTCCGCTACCTGGAATATTCCTCACCAAACATGCAATCACGTAGCAATAAATTGGTCACTTCACTTGCTTTTGGGGAAAAACAGAGACCTCTCCTCATCTTCCACCTTATTGTTTCACAGAATCATGGCCGTGTGAATCTATAACTGACTCCGGGCTGCAATTGCCTGGTTTCTAAATCTTCCAGGTGCGTCATGACACAGACCTCTCTGGCAAAATGAAGGGAGGAGGAATATGTTTCTACAATAACAACGGCAGGGGCAGTGATCTGACATTTATGCTACACTACATTTATGCTCCTGAAATGGAATCTTTTTAATCAACTGTAAGCCTTTCTACAGCCCAAGGGAATTCTCATCATTTATCCTTGTTGGTATCTCCAATCCACCGTCCAATGTGAATGAGACAACGGCAGCTGGCCAACTTGTTCTCAGCGACTTCAACAAAGGTAACCTAAGCTAAAATCTCCCGAAATGTAAATGTAATGAACAGTTTATTAAAATCCCGATCGGAGAGGCAAACATTCTGGATCACTGCTACACTACAATCAACAACACCTATCATGCTGTAACACGTGCTGCTCTACGACTCGCAGACCACGTCAAGCTCCATCTAATACCCGCAAAACGACAAAAACTTGTCCACTGCCAAACTAAAACAGTTGCGTTTGGAAAAGGAGGGGTTCAAGAGCTAAATACAGCTTTGGCAAGGCAGTGAAAGAAGCCAAGCGCCAGTATGGACAGAAACTAAAACAGCAGTGTTTGACCGGCGAATCTACTTCTGTTTCTGAGATTATTGTTTCTGAGATTATCTCCACAGATTACCAACCACAAGCCTAAATACCTCCACTCTATTAATGACCTGCTACTTGTCAATGACCTGAATGAGTTCTACTGCAGATTTGAAAGACAAAAAGGCAGCCCTGACAACATACCTTCTCCCTGTGTATCCAGCTATCAACACCACCATTGGGACCCATTCACAGTCATCCATCCCAATAATCCCCACCAGTGGGTCCCATTCACAATCATCCATCCCAATCATCTCCACCACTGGGGCCCACTCACAATCACCCATCCCAATAATCCCCACCTCTGCCACTACAATGGAACTTTCCATCCCGGAGGGGGATGTAAACAGACTATTCAAGAGAGAGAACCCCCGGAAAGCAGCAGGGCCTGATGGTATCTCCCCATCCACGCTTAATCACTTTGCAGATCATCTTTTTGCTGTATTTACACCTCACTGGAGACATGCTGCAGGCCTGTTTGAAGTCCTCCATCATCATCCCAGTCCACAGGAAGCCAAGGAACACAGGACTGAATGACTACAGATTCATCACCCTGACCTCTATGATTATTATGTCATTTGAGCACCTTGTACTGTCCCACCTCTATACCCTCACAGACCAAGCTATTTCAACTGGGAGTGCCTGAGTCCACATGCAGGAGGATCACAGCACATGAGAGTGGGGAAGCACCCGTCTGACCCCCTGACCATCAGCACAGGATTCCCGTAAGGCTGTGTCCTGCCCCCCCTACTCTTCCCTTTGTACACCAACAGCTTCACCTCCAGTCATCTACTGTAATGTTTGCGGATACCAACACCCATATCTGACTTATTTCTGATGGATATTAGTCAACCAACAAGTGGGAGATTGACCATCTGATGTCCTGGTGCAGTAAGAACAACTTGGAGCTCAACGCCCTAAAAACTGTGGTGATGACAGTGGACATCAGAAGAAGCCCAGCTGCCCTTCCCTTCATCACCCTGGGTGGCTCCTCAGTCAACTCTGTAGAGTCCTTGCACATTTTGTGCACCACCATCACCCAGGACCTCAAGTGGCAGCTGAACATCACCTCTCTTAAAAAGAAAGCACAGCAGAGGATTTACTTCCTACAACAGCTGAAAACGTTCAACCTGCCAATGACTATGATGGTGCATTTCTAGACCGCCATCATAGAGTCCATCCGGATGTCCTCCATCACTGTCTGGTGCACTGCAGCCCCTGCCAAAGACAAGAGCAGGCTGCAACGCATTGCCCACTCTGCAGAGAAGGTGATTGTCTACAATCTTCCGTCTCCACAAGACATACACATATCCAGGAAGCGGAGATAAGCGGCAAAGATTTAAACTGATACCACTAACCCCGGAATTTAACTATTCAGTGCTCTTCTGTCTGGCAGAAACATGAGGTCTATCAGGATCAAAACCTCCCGCCACAAGAACATTTTCTTTCCTACAGCAGTACGCCTCATGAACGAGCCCCTGGAACCAAATTGACTATAACCCTCTCCCACATACCCACACAATCCTCAACTGGACAAATCAATTATCCCTCCCCACATACCTAAACAACCGTCAACTGGACAAAATCTGGAATCTTACATGTATCAGCCCTGAAAATCTGCTGGGTGAGCAGGCATTAGATCCAATCCTTAATCACACCTACATGCATAATACAGCTCTGGAAAAATAGACCACTCCTAATTAAAACAGTGCAAGTAGCATCTCAAAGGAAATTAGAATAAATAAATTACTAGTTCATCATGACAAAAGAGTTGAAAAGAAAAGCTTTGACTGAGGAAAAGAAGGGTTCAATTCCAGCTTTACTGGCAGAGGGATACAGTGATCATCTGGTTGCTTACACCCTGAAAATTTCAAAGATGGATCATAAGAACAAGGTCAAGCAACAGACATTGGGGACAACAAAGCTACAGACTGGCAGAGTGCGAAAACGACTGTCCACTGGCCGAGATGACAGTCAACTCATTCGAATGGCCAGCCCAGTCATGGCCAGCCCAATCTCCAGATCTGAACAACCATTGAAAACCTCTGGAATTTGATCAAGGGAAGATGCATGGTCAGAAATGATCAAAGAGAGTCGAGGTAATTACATTTTTGTGCCAGTAGTGGCATAAAGTCACTCAACAGCAATATGAGAGCATGCCAAGACGCATGAAAGCGGTGATAAAAGATCAGGGTTGTTCCACAAAATACTGATTTCTGAACTCTTCCTAAGTTAAAACATTAGTATTTTCTTGTTGAAAAATGAATATTACTTAATTTTGCATTGAGGTCTGAAAACAGTGCATCTTTTTCGTTATTTTGTCCACTTATTTTCCTAAAAAAAATACACTAAATTACAATATTTTTATTTGGAATTTGTGAGTAATATAGTCAGTAGTTTATGGGATAAAACAAAAAAAATCCTTTTACTCAAAAACATGCCTATGAATATTAAAACCAGAGAAACTTTTAACTTTGCACTGGTCTCGTAATTCCTTCCAGAGCTGTATATTAGGCATCTGATATAACATCATCTTGTGTAGTTTTGTCAGTCGATGCAGAGAAGGCTTGACTGGCCTAATTTATTCTACACCATGGAACATATGGGTTTTCAAACAGGTTTTATGAATTTGTTAAAAACCATGTACAGCAATCCATCTGCAATGGTGTTAATAGATGTTCTACACAATTCCTTATCAAATGGGGAATATGTCAAGGTTGCCCAACAACCCCCCTCCTGTTTGCCGTGTCATTGGAACCTTTTGCCCCAAAAAATACATTGACCTCAAGAAATTGAGAAAACATCAACTAATAACACAACACACCAAATATCTTTATATGCTGATGACATACTATTGTATCTCAACATGGTACTGTATGTAAGAGACTTAGACTTTCTTAAATTGTCAGATGCCAGTCTGTGTTTCACAAATACGGTTTGGTCAGGCTGAACTAATTTAGGTAATAGTTTTTCAAGCCATTTGGCTAGAACCTTGGCCTACAGTTTGATATCGCTATTGGTAAGAGAGGCCTGAAACTTGAGCATAAAGTCTGGTCCTTCCCTTTTTTCAAACAAAATGATATAATTGCTGTTTTAACATCGCATAAAAGAGCCTTTTGTAGAGATGTCTGTATCATTTCTAATAATATAGGCGCACGCTCAGGCCAGAAGGTATAATAGAATTCTGGTGGGATGCCATCCCATCCAGGGGATAGTCCTTTATTCATAACTGAGTTCATTATATAGTTTGTTTAGTGTTAATTGTTTGTCTAACAATTCAGCTTCATCTGAAGACATTTCTTATATTTAGTCCCACAAAGAAAAGGTTTGTGTCGCTAGAAGTTCTTTGTATTTTTTAAGTATATCGTTTTTTTACTCAAGATTTAATAATTGATCACGCATTATTGCACCATCCTCTGATGGAATGGAAGCAACATCAGCAAAACCATAATTTTCTCATACAGTGGGGCAAAAAAGTATTTAATCAGCTACCAATTGTGCAAGTTCTCCCACTTAAAAAGATGAAAAAGGCCTGTAATTTTCATCATAGGTACACGACAACTATGAGAGACAAAATAAGGAAAAGAAATCCAGAAAATCACATTGGAGGGTTTTTAATGAATTCATTGGTAAATTATGGTGGAAAATAAGTATTTGGTCAATAATAAAAGTTCATCTCAGTACTTTATTTTACTGTTATATACCCTTTGATGGCAATGACAGAGGTCAAACGTTTTCACAAGGTTTTCACACACTGTTGGTGGTATTTTGGCCCATTCCTCCATGCAGATCTCCTCTAGAGCAAGGATGTTTTGGGGCTGTCGCTGGGCAACAAGGACTTTCAACTCCCTCCAAAGATTTTCTATGGGGTTGAGATCTGGTGACTGGCTAGGCCACTCCAGGACCTTGAAATGCTTCTTACGAAGCCACTCCTTCGTTGCCCGGGCGGTGTGTTTGGGATCTTTGTCATGCTGAAAGACCCAGACAGGTTTCATCTTCAATGCCCTTGCTGATGGAAGGAGGTTTTCACTCAAAATCTCACGATCCATTCATTCTTTCCTTTACACGGATCAGTTGTCCTGGTCCCTTTGCAGAAAAACAGCCCCAAAGCATGATGTTTCCACCCCCATGCTTCACAGTAGGTATGGTGTTCTTTGGATGCAACTCAGCATTCTTTCTCCTCCAAACACGACGAGTTGAGTTTTTACCAAAAAGTTATATTTTGTTTTCATCTGACATTCTCCCAATCTTCTTCTGGATCAGCTAAATGCTCTCTAGCAAACCTCAGACGGGCCTGGACATGTACTGGCTTAAGCAGGGGGACGCGTCTGGCACTGCAGGATTTGAGTCCCTGGCAGCGTAGTGTGTTACTGATGGTAGCCTTTGTTACTTTGATTCCAGCTCTCTGCAGGTCATTCACTAGGTCCCCCCGTGTGATTCTGGGATTTTTGCTCACCGTTCTTGTGATCATTTTGACCCCACAGGGTGAGATTTTGCGTGGAGCCCCGGATCGAGGGAGATTATCAATGGTCTTGTATGTCTTCCATTTTTTTATAATTGCTCCCACAGTTGATTTCTTCACACCAAGCTGTTTACCTATTGCAGATTCAGTCTTCCCAGCCTGGTGCAGGTCTACAATTTTGTTTCTGATGTCCTTTGACAGCTCTTTGGTCTTGGCCATAATGGAGTTTGGAGTGTTACTGTTTGAGGTTGTGGACAGGTGTCTTTTATACTGATAACAAGTTCAAACAGGTGCCATTAATACAGGTAACGAGTGGAGGATAGAGGAGCCTCTTAAAGAAGAAGTTACAGGTCTATGAAAGCCAGAAATCTTGCTTGTTTGTAGGTGACCAAATATTTATTTTACCAAGGAATTTACCAATAATTTCATAAAAAATTTCATTAAAAAAAACATACAGTTGAAGTGTACCTATGATGAAAATTACAGGCCTCTCTCATCTTTGTAAGTGGGAGAACTTGCACAATTGGTGGCTGACTAAATACTTTGTTGCCCCACAGTAGTTTACTAGCTAAAAGCATGCTTGGTGTACTACCCAGGCCCAGACACTCAGTTTCTCTGCATCTATGTATAAGAAATTCTGCTCATTATCTGAGCAAATAATTTAGCTTGGATTTAATTAAGGACAGTTTTTTTTTGATAATCGAAAAATTGTGTTGCTTCTGGAGAGGTTTGAATGACAATGTAGATTCACGATTTTTTTAAATTGAACTTTATTTAAGGTAGAAGCAAAAGTTGTTGAATTGTTTTGTGTGAAATATTGCACAGCATCCCACAAGAAAAACTCATTATAAAATATCACTTTTTTGAGCATCATATTAAATTTTCATTTTGCTGCTCTATTTGGAGCGTGATTTAAAGTTGGCAAAACATTGCCATGCACATATATGTAAAATTTCCACCTTCTTGACTAAATTGAAATGATAATAGTAGATAGTCTATCCTAGAAAATGACTGATGTCTGCTTTAGTAAAAATTATACCTTTTTTGATTATGGAGTCTCCAAATACCTTTGATTGCATTCCCAGGTGTGGTGAGTTGCTGCTGATGACATGGGCAGGGCCATCAATCCAATCATCAATCCCCACCAGCCAATCCCCAGCAGCTTGCCGCCCTATAAAGACATTCAGTTTGTTTGTTTAGGTTAGCGTGTCTTTGTTTGCAGTGAATTGAGAGTAAGTTTGAGACTTGAGTTTGTATGTGTAAACCTCATTGTCCCAGACCTGCATGGAGTAGGGTTAGGTAGATACCCTGGGGTTTACATACACCTGTAGGTAACCCACTGTTATTTACACTAGGTTGGACGCCAGCGGCTGTCGCCCAGTGGTTTTTGTAGCAGTGCGGTAAGTTGTGTGTTAGGTTAGCTTGTGGCAGGCAGGTTTAGAGGTGTAGGGAAGCTCAGGGTCTTTATGTATTATTTCTTTGTTTTGACAGACCGTTGGCACTACCCTACTCCTGTACCTTTCACCTGCTGCCCTCGTTCCCTTGTTATACTGTTGTTTCTTTGTTATATATTTTTTCCGACAATAAAACCCCAGCAGATGGGTAATGTCTACATGGTTGTCTTGGTTCTCCTTGTTCCACCTTCGGCTAGGACATTCACCCCTTTTTAGTAGGCCCTTATCCAGTGTGCGCAATCTTGGGTGGTTGCGTTCTCCTCACCCATGAGCCATTGGAGGGGGCGTAACATAAGGCTATAGCAACTGCATAGTTACAAAAACATCATAAATGTTGTTAAATAAAGGCAAAATTTTTTGCTAGTGATGATGTGTTTTAGAGTACATGGGTTTTTATTTCATCTTTCTCATGTCCGTGATCAGTATTTTGACAGGTCAAAATTTACAACCCTTTAATTTTGTTCTTGGCGGAAGAGCAGGAAGTCACCCTATATCTGTTATTTTCTAGTTTTCCTATAACTTCTTTCATTTTATGTGTTTCTTCATGGATCAGATCAGTGAGCCAGTTGCAATATCTTGTGTTTGGTAAAATACTTTCTCTTAATTATTTTCTTAATTGAATCGGTAAGAAGTATAGTTACTGTGTATCTGTTTCGGTTAGTATATTCCATTGGAGCAGTTTTTGAAAAGTTGCAAAACATCCTGTTGCTATGGTTTCTGCAGTATCTTGAGTTTGGTTTGAGTTATTTTTATATTTCTTTCAGCTTTAAATAGCTGACACAGAGGAATATATGAAGTACTCATAATGTTTGTCTATCTTGCCGGAAAAAGTGGGTAAGCTGCTGCTGTTTGGGAAATATTGCTAAAAAAACCTGTTGCTATGGTTACGGAGATTGCAGTATCTCAAGTTTGGTAAGTGATATTTTCATGTTTATTTTCTCATTTGAATAGGTGAGAAGTATAGGTACAGTCAAGTAAATGTATGTTTGTGTATCTGGTTCAGAAAGTACTTTCCATTGGTGCTTTTTAAAAATCCTGTTGCTATGGTTACTCTGGTTGAAGTAACTTGAGTTTGGTTAGTTATGTGTTTCTTATTTCAATGGCAGACAAGCAGAGGAATATTTAAAAGTACTTTTTCTCCATCTTGCTGGGAAACTGGGTTTAACAGCAGTAGTTTGGAGAGTACTGCTAAAAATCTGGTTGCTATGGTTGTGCGGTTTCTGTATCTCAAGTTAGGTACGGGATATTTTCATAATTTTTTCTGATGCTTGTAAGTGAAAAGAGATACATTTTGGTAAAGCCGTGTTTGTGTATCTAGTCAGACACACATTTTCTAAATTCTTTCTAATTTTACTAGTTGAGAAGTGTACCTACATTTACATTCCTCCATGTTGGTGGATCTGATTTAGAGAGTACTTTCCAGTGGAGGTGTTTTTGAAAAGCTGGAAAAAATCCTGTTGCTATGGTTACTCCAGTTGAAGTAGCTGTGTTAGAGATATCTTCATATTATTTTCTGATCTAAATATCTGAGAAGTTGTGGGATATATGAAACAGATTTATTTTCCATAATGTTCCATTATTTTTTCCAGACTACAATAGCCGAGACTGTAAGGATGCACATCTTTTACAATTTCTCAACGTAGTTCGGAAAGGTGTTAAAGTAGGTAGTTTGCCCCAACTGACTTTCAAAAAGTCATTAGAATGTTTGAGTTTTAACAATGGAACTTTCAGATTTCAGAAGAAATCCCATTCAAGTCAATGGAGTTTTAAAAGTTTAATAAAAGTTAAATATTTTTAAAAAATTATAAGTTAGCAGTTACAAAAGTTGTATACATCCAACTTATTCCGGAACAGTCTACACGTTTTGAAGTTTGAACTAAGTTTCTAGCTTAAATGGTTTAAGAACAGAGTTCTAAAGAATAATAAGCTGTATGTGGAAGAACTAACCTGGTGCTTTTTGCTGTGCAACCTCCAGTAATAAAGAACATAAATTAAAAAGTTATACCAGTTTGTACTTGTTTGGGACATATACACATCACTTTATTTTTGACAGATATTTCGATTGAATGCAGCCTAATAGGAAAGTTCATGATCGTTGTAGTCCTATATTGCTGTGTAGTGTATAAAGTGTGCTAGTTGGTGATTGCATGCAGAAATCAACTCGTTAGCCCCACTAGAATCCCGGGAGAGATGTGTAAAGAGATGACGTTTCTGTAGCCTAGTCACATGGAAAGAAATGTTGGAATGGAACTCCTCTTGGTTTTTCCATAGCTTATGCATGGACAATGCATGTGCTTAAACCTCGAGTCTGGACCTATACACAAGTGTTTTTTTTTCAGTTCATCTATCAGTTTATCTATTTGTGCAGTTATGGTTACATACACTCATATTTTTCTCCATACACTCATATTTTTGCCAAAAAAAGAGAGAAAAAAAACAATGTTGAAGTTGAATTTGCCAGATAATAATATTGTTGCCATGAATTCTTTTGGCCACAATAATCGGGTAGTGAAAATCAGATATTGTGACCGCCATTGTTGATATTGATCTTCTTTCCCTGGTACTGTAGTACACCCTTCTCTTTTGAGAGGTGGAGAATCACTTGCTTCACTTCGTAACTATATAATCTTGTTAACATTTGTCGGTTTCCCATTCCGGTGGGGTGTGCAATGTATTCCAAGGAAGGCAGACCAAGTGTTTTGCTATATTTTTGCTTTATATACTTATAGTCTTACTACGTATATGTCCCGTGCCATGTCACATGAATTTAATTTTTCAGAATGATGCTGTGTTATTCGGTGCATTTGATAAAATAATCTTTGAAGTTTCAAATGTGTATGACCATTTTCAGCAGATCGTGAAGTTGTGGATATTTTAGTAGTAACAAGATCTCCGCTTAAATCACACTGCAATAGGGGGAAACTGGAGAGTAAGCTTGCTTTTAGAGTTGTTTTGCTACTATTCTCCAGGTAACATTTAATCTTAAATACTACTGTAATGTTGCGTTTCCACTAGTGCCAAACACTGGTGTTTTACCCGAAAGTCCAGCCTTTTTTTCTGTTTCCACTGACACGGGCCAGTCAGCCACTAGGACATGCCCGAGTGGCCCGGCTCTCACTTGGTGCCAAGCCCCAGACTTTAGGACTGAGGGTGTGATTTGTGGATTGATGCATAATGTGGTGTGAAAACGTGGCATGTTTTTCTATTCCAATGGCAATGTGTATCATTTGCTTTAGGCTTCTCGTAATGATTTTCATCCTGTCTAACAAACAGATCCCTGATAAAATAAAGAAAATGAAGCAATAGTACAGGGCAGCAATAACTCACAACGGAAAGAGTTGGAACGACCGAAGGTGGTACCATGTCATTGACTTAATAGAACACGCTGCATGTTGTGCTATTCGAAGAGTAATCATTTCCTTAGTCTTTAGGCTTCTCGTATTGGTTTTCATCGGATCTAACAGATCCCGGATAAAATAAAGAAAATGAATGACTGATATCTGGTACGATACCACAGACTCAATAGAAAAACGGAGCGCTGAATTGCCTGCAGACCGTTATACAAAATAAAATTACCAAATCCATCTATTAAATGCAGACAGTTTTGAAAAAAAATCTAATAAAATAATGAATACATTGGCTTATAGTTACAAGGGTAGGTGGACAAGGAGAATTTCACAGGCCTTTAAGGAAGAAATGTTTTTATTACTCGAATTCAAACGCCTTATTGTGCACAAACTGAGCATGGGGTTATTGTTTATTTCATTTTACTACCAGAAAAATATCGCCTTTTATTTTTCATAACCAGAAATCGAAATTAAGTTGATAGTTCACTCCTCCCTCCCCACCTGAGGCCCTCTAAGTCCTTGGTACCAAATGTATAGTAGAAACAACAAAGTCTCTGCCAACATAAGCATAAATCACCGGAAATTGCGCAACAAGCACCAGTGGAAATGCGGCATAAGTTGCTGTGTAAAATAGTGTCTGATAAATTACTCAAATGTAAACATTTGTACACACTGATGGTGGGTGGATCAATGAAGGCCAAATAAAAATGGACTTGCTGCTTAAATAGAGTAATAACCAGACGAACAATTAATAACCAAACTGTAAAGTATTTATCTGAGTTTTGTCACTCAACTGTCTCAGTTTGTCATTCTTAATTTCAACCACTTTCCAGGTTAATTTCTTGGAGTCCCACACTCTGGCCATCAATGTTCTGATCACAATGTTCTACTGTGGGCCCTGACTGCTGAGAACACTACCGGGCTAAACATCCTCAAAGACATATGCCAATTATCCTTCTACTAATACCAAACATGCACCTTTGTTTTCAAATATTCCTTAACATTACTTGGATACTGTGTACCACATAGTCTCTAAAACGCCCCTGTCTTGATCCTTAGTTTTTATGCTGCAATAGTTTGTGCTGGAGGACAAGGGTCAGACTGATTCACAGCTGAAGAGGACCCCTCAAAATCTTGCTCCTCTAAGTGTCTTCCTAAGTTACGGTCCCACTAGTGTTTTTTTTCATAGGCACTGTGCACCAATTATTTTTGAGTATATGCACGTTGTGACCACAGCCAATGCAAAAATTGTTCTATAAAATGTATCTGATGAACAGAAATCACAAGTGGGTGAGTGGAAAATAATCCACCCAACATATGGTCTGTATTCCAATCATAAATCCCCTTGCTCTGATTTGTATTAACACTGGGACAACCTTATTGCATGAATATGTGCAGATGACAAAAGAGAATCTCTAGATAATACACACAGAAACTACAGCAAAATCAGTGTTCAATTTGAAATTAGTGCAGGCAATCTTTCAAGCAGTAGATGAGCACAACTTACCAGCAATGGGTTTTGGGGACAGCCTGGCAGAATTTCTGATGAAACTGAGGACCAGCCTGGCCCTCAATAACCAGTAAAATGTTTTATGTACTAGTCCAGTTGGTTTATATATGACAAATCACATGTATACCACACAATAACTTGGGGCTCATGGTTTTTCCTTAGAATCTAACATCAGAAACATAGTAAGACTTTGGCAGAACAATAAAAACTCCCAATTTGAATGCTGCCTCAGTCTGAAATAAAATCTCTTCAACATTAGTACTTATTGTGAAATGTCTTATTTGCATTAGTGATGGAATTAAGAGCTTAATGTTGTTTACACTATCACCTCAGTAGTATAGAATAAAAAAAAATATTGTTTAAACACAATGTTGATTAGCTATAAGATCTGGTAAGTTAAACAGGTTTATATTAGTAAAACATTTATTATTCAGAGACAATATAAGTATGCATTTTGAAGAATGCCTGTCCAACAAAAAGGTAACTCAAATAATTGTTTTTAATATAGAATCACATTAAATGCATTTGAAATACACATGCAGACCATAAGGCGCATGGTAATGACTAAGTCTGATTATGTCAAAGCAGTATCCAAGCAGTATCCAATGCAGTATCCAACAGGACAGCATCCACCTAGACTGGAAAACAGTTCTTGTTTAATAAAGAGGATAAAAAATGCCAATATTAGCCATTATGGAAGCCAGGGAGGATTGGTGACAAACCAATGGGTTGTTTTTCAGATTGTGTGAGACTGGCTGGAACTGTTGACATACTGGAAGCAGTAAACTGACTTAGGAAGACATGCCCTGAAAGTGGTCTGTTCTTCCATTCCCTTAAGTTAAAGCGCGTTTCTCTCTGCACCTTCATGTCTCTAGGACTAAAGGAAAGTCAGCTAGAAATAAAATGTTCAGTCTTATCAGATGTCAGTGTAGCTACTACCAGAGACAAGATACTGTAGATTTACTGGCCAAAGAAATAAATCAACAATCAGAAATTTGCAGTAAAAAATGTCTAGTCCTTGAATTGTAATTCAGTCTAGTCAAGGCTTTAACCAACATTTTCCTCCAGCAGCTAGCTGCCATACATCTCCCAATCATCTCTCCCTCCCTGAATGTTTACATGCTTACTCAAGGGTACGCCAAGAACTTTCAGATGGGGAATTTGAAACGGCGACATTTCAGTTACCAGCCCAACACTAAATGAAAGGCTACTTACCCTACATGACTGGATGATGTGAGCAGAGATCTTGTTTCACAGGTAGACGTATCCATAGTTTCCACCACCCCAGAGATATTAACTCCTTTTACGAGTCACATTAAAGGTGAAAAAAGTTTTGACATAATTTATCAAATGATTTTACATCATAGACACCTGGCCTTTTAACAGGGGTGCATAGACTTTTTATAGCCACTGTAGGTTGAACACTTAGTAGTTGGAAAAACATTTTACAAACTTGTAAAATAGATTTGCAAACTTGGAATTACTTGTATAATGTTGTATAATCCGCTTGCAAATGCTGTGAAACATACTACCGCAGACTGATTTACAAGTAAAAATTATTTTGTCACAGTTCTAGCGAAATATTACATGACAATACTCTGAGCGTCCGTATTTTACATTGGCAAGTGTTATTAATGAGTTGCATGATTCTAAATATCATGTTAGTTACAATGACGCACATTTCTATACAACTACAAAAGTAAATATACATCTGTTAATATTCTTTTTACAATTCTGCACCACACACAAGTAGCTACATTAGGACTGGAGCTAGCTACTGTATCTAATATTTTGCCATCACTCGTGTCCACACAAAGTCTCGTCATGTTCATCTGGTTTACATACAACAAACATAGCTAACATGCATATAACATGACAGTAATGATGTCCACTTTACAAAGCAAATTTACCTGAAGCTATTACCTGAATCAAAGGGATGTACAACCCAGGATGACCACAGGTTAGCGGTATGGAACACTTTGGAAGCATAGATTTTAGCTGAACGTGTACCCCTCCCCTAAATTACCATTGGTCACTTGTAGTCAGCTGACATTTGGTATAAATCTTACACCATAGCAGATTTGCAAACCAGTAGAAACTGTTTTGTATCCACAGAACGCAATTTGAATCCGTAGATGGTGATTTGTAGCCACAAACAGCAATTTGCAACATATATTTCACAAGTACAGTTCATTTATTACATATTCACAACTCAGGAAATACAAGTATGCAAATTTAACACACTTGCAAGTCTTGATGGCAGTAGTTTTCTTGATCCCCCTATCAGAAACGACATCTTAAGTGGAAGGAGTTGTATCTGTAAATAGCGAGTTGTCCTTGTATTTGGTGATTTGTCTGCGTGAATAAAGAGTTGTTATTCTTAAGTTCTTAATGTGTCAATATTTTTTCTTGAAAAAGAAAAATGTGTACAGATGCAAATAAAATATTCTTGCAAGCCGTTAATCATACATTCACAGATCTTCAAATACAAATATGAAATTCAAAAGTGTGGTGTGGACTGTGATTTACAGGTGTGTACATTCCTCTATTTACCACTCAAGACGCATTTCCGTAGTCTTTGCCTGAGGGAACTGCCCACAGTTCATAGCGGTTTGATGTAAAACACGGGGGTTACCAGGTAAAGCCAGAAGAGAGAAAAGAATTCCGGCAAACCTGCCTTAAAAGAGAAGAAAGAAGAGCGGTAAACAAACAACATGGATAGAGCAAAACAACGTTTACATGTAAGTATAAACGCAAAGCTCACTGAAGCTTCATATAGCCAGAACTGTGTGTAGTTTGTCATATGATGGAATGATGATCAATTCCAAAAACTTAAAATAAAAAGTCCCAAGCCCACAATAGTGTGCAACAGGTTTTATTGTCGTCAAGGTAACGTGATAATATCCAATGTGGTGTCCCATTATTATTTATAGCATTTTGAGCCCTTGCAGCTTCTTTCACTCAATCACTACCAGGTGACATCAATTAAGTCTGTGATGGTTCAGGGGTTAGGGTTTAGGGGGGGGGGTGGGGACATTGGGATTGGGCCAATTAATTGTTTGAAAAGTATAACCCTTACTTTTTACAGTGGGACATGATTGGGTATTGTTTCAATCCAGATCCTTGCAAATTTCTGGGTGGGCCTTGTCACAACCAATTCACTCATTGGCCCATCTAGAAAATTACAAGGATCTGGATCGAAACAAAATCCAATCATGTTTTCCTTCTGTAGTTGCTATGAAATCTGTAATTGCAAGAATGATCCTCATGAGAAAATATATCAATATTGCAGCTGCCAATGGCAGCGACTGAGCATAGTGGAACTAGAATTTAGATTGTGTGTTGTGGTGAGGCAAAAAAAACACTTTCAGGCCATGCACAGCACTGGCATATTTGGTGATGAAAGGGGACTGCATACAAGCAAAAGCACCTGATACCCACAGTAAAATATGGTAGTGGATCATTGATGCATTGTGGCTGTTTTGCTACAAGTGGTGCAAGGGCTTATGTTAAGACCAATGTTTAATGAATTCCATTCACTACCAGGGTATTTTAGCATAAAAACTTTGTGTTTATTTAGACCACCTAAATTCACCCAAACTACCCAGTCAGTGAACTTTTTCCATAATGTATTACATATTTGATGCTCTCAAACCTGACGACACATGCAAAACAAGAGTGCAATCCGATTTCTTTGGTCTGTTTTAATAGCATTCTACAATCAGACTGACCATATTTTTTTGCCTGTTTCCTAGTCATGCAAGGACATAATCCAGTATTGTATTGTAAATCAAAAGTCAGACTTTTCCCCCCACAGCTAAATAATTACTATATCTATAGTCTCCCCAACTATTCCTTTTGCTTTGACCACACAGCCTCTGACTTTTTACAGCCTTCCCTCAGATTGCTTTCCATGCCCTTCAATACCCCTGGCCAGCCATCATGTTCAGAGCAGACCTGGTTAGGTGCCACGGGTTGTAAGCAAAGATTTCCATTTTCTGTCAAAAATCCATTTGAGGTCGTCTTTCCTTGTCTCTCTCCACACCCACACATACACACACCCGTGCAAATTCACTTCCTTACAATTCAGTGGAAAGGGCAAATTGAGGGACATCAGAAGAACTGCAGAACAAAGTCATGTGGAGAGGTGGTAGTTGACTGACAACACTAATTAGCAGCCACCTAGATGTAATTCTTGATTCAAATCTGAAACGTAAATCTCGTAACTTTGTTAAGAAATATATTCTAGCAAAACAAAGGAAAATCTCTGGGGATAAAATGTCTTTAAGGCATAAAAGCTAAGCGGAATCGAGGTACTGAGGATCATGTATCTGGACAAATGGGTGACATCAAAAACAGTCTCTTCAAGCCAGTTGGCAGTGCCCCTCATATTTTCAAGCAGTGGTCACACAATAGTTTAAGGACACAGACCTTTTCCTCTCCCATGGAACAATGGCTCCTGCTCTTTCCTGTGGACAATTATTATTCTCAATCATCTTGACATCACAGGCAGTTCCACTCCATATTTCCATAGCAACCTCCAAATCAGGGACTTATTTAGACCTGGTACACCAAGTGGAAGCAATGAGGTACAACAGAATACCAGCAAGCTTCAACCCTCATAGGGTAAGATTTAAAAACTCCTGTTCAAAAGGACCATTTCAAACTGTTCTCTACTGCCCTCCATTGCCCAAAGCTCTTGGTTAGATTTTTGTGGATTTTTTAAGACAAACTGATGTTAGAGACAAAAAAAACTATTTTATATCTCTAACATCACTGAAGAAATGCAAAAAAATTATAATCCTGTGTAATTCCTTTAAAAAAATTGTTTTGTAAATGGTCTGAATTGGTTCCTCAAGTTAAGATAGAATACAAACACACCAGGACCATGTTCATATGCAATATTCCAATGAATAATCATGAGTTAACAATATGCACTATTATTGACAAAGGTTATATTTGTTGAAGGCCTAAGACTTTTAGGCAGAAACTACAGCGATGCACTTACAGGGTCTAGTCCAGCCAGGAATAAGCAAACTAGAAAACATCTTGTCCCATTACCTATTTTCCAGACACAAAAATATACTAGAAATGACAGCTTCTCAGGGGGTTGAATGACACACATTTAATTCAACAAAACCAAATGCAGACCTCAATCTGTCTTAATTTATTACCAGGTTTTTTTCCCATCACATGGTTTATGCACTCAAAAAATGACTACCTGTCCCATTTTTTTGTAGCTTTAGACCTGTGGAATACATAGGCCATTTCAGTTCAGCTTGGGACACATAACAAGCAGTAAATTGTCTGGTATTTAACTGGGACCTACTGGATTATGTAATTAATCAAACGGTCTGTGCTGTAATTAGGTTTTACCAGCCCTTTAATCCCCTGGAAATTAATCAACTGGAATTAAACAATTGTGTGCCTTATAAAAGGTGAAGCCTTAAGCCCAAAATAATACAATAGGCACACTCAAGTTCTCTCAAATATGTCCTGTACCAAAGGCTATAAAAACAGTTCCTTATCAAGAGTAGATCAAAACATACAAATCCCCATTTTATTAGTTCATGGTTTTGAATGTTTACAGAGTGCTTTCTTCATCATGTGATAAATAAACGATCAAATTCAGAGGTGAAAGAGTGACATTACTGAGCAAGGTGAATTTCCCCAAACCCCATAAAAGTGTTAGGTTCATTTGAAAAAGAAATATACAATATCTTTTCAAAAGCAAAAAAAAAAAAAAAAAAACATTTCAACCATTTAGTGTAAACGTGCAATTGAACACTAATCTTCACCATAATTCACTTTATTAAGTCTACTAAAATGAGAATTGTTATTAAAAGCCATCCTAAAAAGCATTGAAAATACACATATCAATCTTGATAGCCATTGCGGCAAAAACAAACATGTAGTGGGTACAACGTTAAAAACAGTAAAAGTGTGTTTGTGCATGTATGGCCTGAGGGACTGGAGGATGGGTTAGCAGTCAGTACAGGAAGGTGCCAAAACTGCCCATCCCGTTCCTCCTGAACTGGTTGCCCTGGATGGACACAAACATCTCCTGGGACAGTAGGTCGTCATCAGCCTGGGTCACTTGCAACTCCTTCGTCCTACTCTTCTGGGATCGCTGCTTCTTGGCCGAGGAGGCCACCAGCTCCCTCTTGATGGCGTCATTGCCCTCTGTGAACTCTGGAGGAACAGTGTAACGAGACGAGTGCACCTCCTTTACAGGACACTCGTCCACCTCCACTTTCCCCTGTTCAACCTCCATCTCCTGTTTCCGCTCCTCTTCATCCAGCTGCTCATCTGGAAAATAACAGGAATCAGTTCATGACAGGCTTTTATCCCATTCTGGAGTACAGCACATCTTACATCACACCCTGTCAACACCACAACATGCTGCACGGTATACAGAAATGGCTGTATTTTTCAATACATTCGACATGAAAAATAGTTTGCTGTGGCCTAGGGTAGTATAGCGGTCTAAGTTGCTGACCCTGACAAATGTGTACCATTACAACAAGCTAGGCTGGGCTGCCCAACCCTGCCGCTGGAGATCTACTGCCCTGTAGGTTCTCACCAGCTCTAATTTACAATAGACCCTCCAGGAACAGGGTTGGTTAGGCCTGGGTTAAGGTATATCACAATGTGACCACATCAGAGCATAGCCATATATGCAGTACATAAAACAGATCAGAGGACATGGAAAATAAAATGGTGCACATGCTGCAATGAGCAGGTTTCTAATAGACAGGTGGGACATTTTTCAACCAGCTAGCCGATAGAGACGTGCAGTTTCCGGCGTCATCTTGAGAACAGCTGAGATTGATAAACTTTCCCTAAGCAGAAAGTGTGACCCACTCATTCTGCTGGAACACATTAACACCCAAGCTACATGAGGGAGGTGTTGATGATGGTGAGGTGTTGATGATGGTTGTTGTATTGGCAATGGTTGACTATACTCATTTGAATTACAGTATATGGCAATGCAAAAGAAGCTTGATTCGTCCCAATGGTCCACGCTTTGTTTCTAATTCTACTGGTCACAGTAGAAATAGGAAGGAGCCAAAAACAACATTTCTGGCATACTTTGACATCATTACTTTAAAAAAAGGGGGCACACATTCACAAAAATAAAGTTGTGTTTTTGTTGAGTTTTCCAGTACAAATCTTGTTAATCAGTAGTAGATTTTAATTTCCCAAGTTGTCATAAAATAAGTCTGTCATCTGAAACGCCATTAAATCCACTATAACAAGCTGGCAGGATTGACCGTTTCAGTCTCTCTTTTATAATCATGCACTGAGGCACAGCCAGAACCTTAAGAGCTCACTCCAACAGATCTACCTGGTTAATAGTGATGTGCTGTTTGACTTAATAACTCCCAGTCCCAGTCATTCCATCCACGCTGCAGGCGGGTTTAGGGTCATAAAGTATTGTTTGCATGAAGGGCGGGTGGGTGGCGGGGGCTGGCTGAATGACATTGCTAGGCCTAACATTTTTTTGCAATAATCTATGAGGACTAGAGAACTAGGCCATAGCGTGCCACTCAAAGGCACATTAACTGCCAGCCCGCGCCGCTCTGTCGCTCAGTGTGAAGCACTTGATGTGAACAACGCTATGCAAACTGAATGTTACACAGCAGGGTTTTCTATATTTAAGAGTTTAGGGTACGGCTTGAGAACTTTATCAATGTAGTCTAGCGGTTTCAGGTGGCTTATTTGGAATTACAGGCTTTGGATGGGTGGAACAAAACATCTGACCACCCACCACTACTGCCTACGGAGTTTACACGGAGGAGGGTAATTAAACAGAAACAAATTTACAACAAAATAAACTCATCATGGAATTTGGAGAAGAAACTCAAACAGAATTAGCCAAGAAATACAACTAATTTCATAAAGCCCAAGAAAATGTTGATGCAAAAGAAGTTTAACATTACATTGAAATAGAACATTCCTTAAATTGAAGACACTGCATTTATAAATACAGTTCATTTACAGTAAGTGGTAAGAACATACATTCCTTTTTGTGCCAATCGATATTAATTAGGGTGAGCAGATTCAATAGGGTGAAATACGGGACAATCAGTGTGTCGTCATTCCCATGCACACACACCAAACGCAACAAAGTAGGGCCTGCTGTTTTACTGCACATCAAAAACCCAAATACAGTCTATTGTGATTGTACTGAATGAACTGGATTAAAGCAACGGAAGAGCGTTTCCCTCAGAACAAAGAACATTTTGCTCTGGCAAACATGATCAGTTTCAACTGTAAAAGTTATACTAGAACAAAATATTGCATACGCTCTAAAAATGTACACAGACTACGTTTCAGGTGCACACAGCAACAACTGCAATAACAAAATTGTCTCCTCACTTTTACTTATTTAATTTGGGGGGGTGTGGAGTCCGGTGGCCCTTTGTACTTTTCGCATGAGCCAATCTTCCTCAGAATCTGCACATCTTATGAGTTTTTCATAGAAAGCTGTGTACTTCAATACAAAATTAACTCAAAGAAATAACATTGCCTTCGCGGATGGTTGATACAGCGAGGTGGGATTTCGCATGCACAGGTGCTTGGGCTAGGCAGCTCATGAGAACTAGAATGTGATTGGATCTGTGAAAAAATAAGGAACTTTAAGACTAACAGTGGTTACAAATCATGACAACCTGTCACAATCGAATGGGCAGATGTTAACTCTCTGCGGGGGCGGGTCTATTTCTAGAAGGCGATGTTAACTCATTGCAGCTGGTTAGAGAATGAAATCACTTCAAGTTTGTTGCTGGCTGATTTTCACAGCTAGGTTAGCGGCAGCGGCAGAGCAGTTTTCAAAGTCACCACTAGAGGATGCACTTGGACACACTATAGAAGGATTATCCGAGAGACCAATAGACTAGAAAAACCCATGGCTTTATTTATATAATAAATTATTTCATAAATAAAGCCCAAATATTTATGATATAAGTGATCCAACATATCGGTCATTCTATACAATCAAATCTGATTAAGGTTGTTAATGAGGAGCAGAAATACTGCACTTCTCCAGAGTTACCAAAAAAAATATTATAATTGGGTGCAGCCATTTGATAAACCCCATTTTATGTTCCAAGTGGAATTCCTACAATCTCAGTGTACACCAACGAAATCTAGATCCGCTGTTGGTTTTTAGAGGCCGCTGGTGTCAATGACTAATCAGTACCTGGAGGGGTGTCCTGTCCGGCTTTGCCTTGTACAGCAGCCGCCGCCTCGGTCGGCTTGACCAGAATGACACCGTATCCCTCGTTGTTGTGGATCACGTTGTTCACCATGGTGATCTCAGGCATGGTGTCCAGCTCATCAGCAAAGTCCTGGGGGAGGAAGGGAGGGAGGATGTTCACCGGATGAGACAGGGGGGAACGCCACGCACAAACACAGAGTCATCATCCCTGTCACACTGCTAAAGTTCTCTCGGCCAAGTCTGACACACCAGGCAGTGAGATTACAGGAAGGAAAGCTCTGCCTGACAAGGGAACTTTGAAAGAAAAGAAAAAAAAGAACACAGCCACTCACACACGTTCTGAACCTCAGGGAACGAGATAAGACCCCAGAACTCGTCTGACGGTAATTAGGGTAATAAATCCATTTTTGTGGTGTGTATTTGTCGAGGGGAAGGGTATTCTAACATCCATTGGAACATCTTTCTCCACTAAATTCAATATCGATTGAGTGAAGCTAAAGCCACAGGCTAGGAATTGAAGTAAACCTAAGAAGAGATGCATGCCGGGCTGTTGGATTTGAGAGTTTACCGCTGAGCCCGACTGTGCCCGGGCTGGGAGCACTGACAACCCTGACTGACCTTTAACTGATCATATACCAGTCTCACCTTGATCAGGATGCCTTCCTTGCAGTGATGTATGCTGCTTCCCACCATACTGCAGACACTGCCAGGATAAATCTCCAAACCTGCTCCCTACAGCCAGAATTAGAAACATGGAGAAGAAGCTTGGCTACATCACAGCATGATCGTCATAGAGGGATGGTCGGCTACATCACGACATTATCGGCATCGAGAGATGGTTGTCTAACTGGGCACACTATCGTCTTCGCAGGGGGCACTAAGTCAGCGAAGAAGAGAGACAAATGTCTTTGACCTCTCACCTTAGAGCCGTAGAGGTCACACATATTCATGGCCAGGTGGGCCGACGTTCGCACAATGATGCCGGTCGTCTCGCACTGCAGGACGCAGTTCTCCAATTCCAGCTTCCCCTGACGTACACCTGGAGATCAAACAATGTCACAAAATGAGGACTGCTAGATCCTACCATTCATAATGGCCATATAAACAGATTCCATTTTAGTCCTGGAGAGTGGCTGATATATGGCTGTTCCCAGATGTTGGGCACCGCCAACAGCTTGGGCTGAATTATTAATGCAGGCCGATGGAGAAGGGGAGGGCTAGAGAGAGAGAGGAGCAGCATTAGTCGGGAGAAGGACTGAAAGGACTCACAGAGAATGCCTTCGATAGCGTCGTGCTGGATGAACTTGACATTCGAGATCTTCACGTCGGCGCCAGTTGACTCCACAAACGAGTCGCCTTTGTTCTTCTTCTCGATCACCACCTCGTCAGGTAGGCCGAATCCTGAAAAGAGACGACGCGTTAGCTTTTGTACATCTCCACACAAAAAAAGAAACCGCTCCATCTGCCTGACAAGACCGCTCCAGTGACCCCAGAAACACCTGAATTGTGCATGAGGCCAAAAATTGCAGAGGATCCTCACGACACGACCCTCTCATGATACTTAGGCGTTGACATGATACGCATGGACATTTTAATGGATGGCGCTTTCATGCTGCAAATGTACTGTTGAGGTTACAACTGTATTCCTCACAATACGCTACCAAGGGCTGCCAAGACGAATCCATCTGGATCTGTGACGGAAGAGTACGCTGACAATGTCATCTCAACATAAAAACAAAAACAAAAAAAAGTTAGGTATGAAAAAAAAAAAAAAAAAGCATTTCAGCACAGCTAAAGCCTGTCAAGAGCTCACTAATTTTAACGACATATATTGACCCAGAGTACCATATCAATTTAAAATCAGCAAAAACAACCCTGCAATACTCCACAGTACTGATTCCTCCCCGCCACTACTTGCGCTCAGAAGCAAAGCGGTCCCATAGAAAACACTGGTCCAGGCGTGCTAACAGCTGGAACATGACACGCTGGCCGGTGTCCGAACATGCTTCCAGCCCTGCAGTGGTGTACACGCCAACCAGCAATCCAGCACAATCCCGGGCAAGCGGGCAATGCTCAGCGACCGGGCAGAATGTGACAGAGAGTGTCCTGACAGCTAGGGTTCATTATTCCCTGTTTCTTGACAGATGGTCTTGAGACAGGTGCTCGTGAGGAACTCTTAACAACGTGGCCGACGGTTTGCCGGCCCTGGCTGGGTTCCACACCCCGGTGTCGCAAATGCCAGAGGCCGAGTATCGACCCGGTAAGGTCATATGCCCGCGCACACTTCCAGGAGAGGGAAAACCCTGAGTGCTTCCCTCAGGGCTCCATAATGACTGGCAACAATGTGCAGCTACTTAGAAAATGAGAAAAGGCTGAAACCAGCGCACTGAGTGGAGATCAAACGCCTTCTGTTCTTAACAAGTATTGACTAAGAACCTCCTTGCTAATGAATTCTAATGTCTCCTCGGGAGCAAACTTTTGAAATTCCTTCTATACTTATGATGATAGACCCTATGTATCCCCCCTCCCCACCTCCGCCTTTGATAAAGCAATAACCCCCCCAAAGCAATGAGTGCCTATGTGCCCCGCTCCTTGAAATATCAAAGCCTCTTTTGGTCAGAGGGACAATTCTATTATGGTAATCATGTGGTGGTCTAATTGAGTTGCTCTTCTTCTGTCGTAGTGCAGTGCCAGGCAGCGCTGCATCTTATTTTCCCACCCTCTTTATCTCGTCTTTCGGGGGGTTCCTGGCACCGCAGGGGGGCCACGCGCTGAGACAGACGCCCCAATCTCCCCTCCCGCTATCGGACTCAGCGGGTCCTCCGGTTGCGTGTGGAGACATACACGGGACCTCTGCTCTGACCTCTCTCTCTTTAGCCTCCATTACAGGAGTCTCTGTGCGTTGCCTTGTCCCCTGTTCATTAACAAACTCTTACGGCGTCATTAACCGTTATTCATCTCCAGAGGGCTCCCCGTCTGGCCTGCCTCCTCCCGGCTACATGTCTCCTTTCACTGGATGTGTAGTCAAAGCGGCAACGGGTTGTTTTGCCTTCACCACATTACCCTGCCACGCGGTGCGGCCATTCTACACAGTAAAAGCATTGTCGGCAGACGAACACATGACTGCACTCAAGAAGGTGCTTTAGAGGAAAATTATTTCCGAGGTGACAACAGTACTTGGCAGCGCATTAGTCATAGCATAGCAACAGATCCTTCAGTGACACAAAAGGCAAGGAGGGATTCAGAACATGTAAAATGCTTTTGACCCAACTCCCTCCTCTACACTTCAAAAAATATATATGAACGCTGGGATCATTGGAATACAAGAGACAATATATGGAGAGGACTCTTCCTGGGTTCGGGCAGATCTAACAAGCTTTGGAAGGCTTTAAACCGTAGGACCTTTAAACGGCCTCCAATGCAGCCCAATAGCAAAAGCGCATACATGTGCAGCCACTAACTAGAGGGCCTGATTTCAGAAGCATAACATTACCTTCCATTGTTATAGAGTCTGGGATGCCGATGGAGCTGGTGACGTTGTAGTGTCCCGGTAGGATGATGATCACGTCTCGCTCATAGCAGGCACCCACGGCCGACAGGGGGTCACTGTGAAACTAACACCAGACAGAGAGTTTCCACGACACGGTCTGTACTACACAGATCTGTACTCGACAAACACTGGGAAACATGTTCTCTGCCTCTGAGGCATCTGCGGATCACACAGTTACAAAAGCAGTTGAGCTCGAGCAAACATAAAAAAAACAGGGATTCCAGTTGACAATATTTAAGGGAAATCAAATTTCCACCTCTGCAAAGCCCACAAATCCCAGAAGACTAGACAAACACCCAAACGGGTTAGAAAACAACTCCCCCCCATTCCTCCGGGCACTTCTCATTAGGCTGCGAGAGGGCAATACCTGTACTTCAAACTCTTCCCCGAAAAATTCTGCTCCCAACTTTTCTGTCATCAGGTTCTGCAGCTGGCTGACCGTGGTGGAGAAAGACACAACGTGGACCATCCGAGTTCCTGAGGCTCGAGGCCCCTTGGCCCTGCACGACTGCTGCCCGGAGTTCCCCCTGTAGCCAAGCACATACCTGCCGGGTTGGAAGAGACTTGTTTTTAAATAGATGAACTCATTGGTATGGAAACGGGCAGCGCAGACGAAATCACCATCCTTTTCTACATTCAACATAGCCTCTCGATAGAAATGCCCAGTTCATATCAGCATTTAGAAGTGGCTATGAATTTGCGTATTCCAACTGTAATAATCGTTTATGTATTAAACTGGGCAGTGGTGTTAATCAGGGTTTTTACAATTAACTGGCAGAGTGTAAATAAAACATGGTAGTTTAGAGACACTAACCCAGTGTTTCCCCAATCCGGGTCCTGGGGACCCCAAAGGGTTCATGTTTGTGTTTTTGGCCCTAGCACTCACACACCTGATTCTAATCAAAGTCTTGGTGATAGGTTGATTACATCAACAAGTGTGTAAGTGGTTGGGCAACATTCGAATGCACCCCTTGGGGTCCCCAGGACCAGGATTGGGAAACTTCACATAAATACTTGTCACCTATTTATTCCTTTTTGCACGGAAACCAACTCCAATCACACAAATACCTCTGACTCCCTCAGCACGCAAGCACTCTGCGGAGGCACTGATAGCTCCCCTCCGTCATCCCCACCTCGTATCCCCCTGGCAAGCTACCTGAGCAGCGGGTTCTCGATGATCCGGAGTTTGCGCTTCAGGGACTCCATCTGCTCGTACATCCTCAGGCCCTCCACCATGGACACGTTGTCCAGCTCCGACTCAGAGTCGCTGCTGATGCCGTTCCGCAGGCTAGAAAACTCCTGGAACTTCTCTGAGCAGCGTGCCAACAGAGAGTGGTACTCGGCCACAAGACCAGCAGGCACACGATCCTCCAGAATGTCATAGTACCTGCAGGATGAAGGCAGCAACAGAGCGAAGAAGAAATCGATCAGATTTCGTTTTCCAGAAGGCGGACTGCTGGGAGCAAACTGTTCGGGAACATTACATTTTAGTCATTTAGCAGACGCTTTTTCCAGAGTGACGCGCAGGAGCGATTAGGGTTAATGGGATTGCTCAAGGACAGAACGCCCGTTTTCACCTTGCCGGCTCTGAGATTCGATATGGGTCGGGATTTCTGACTGCTAGGCCACCTGATATCCTTGAGGGCAATGAGCGGTAAATTAAGTGGACAAGATCAAACATAAACATAAAGGCTCTGAATGTCTGTCTTTTAAAAATGTCATCCTATTTAGAGAACCAGGTGGACATCACCAAGACTCTGAACCTAATGTTATTACCCCAAACATGACTTATTTCTGTAGTCTACATTAAAAGCAAAATGAGGACAGTGTCCTTGCTACAAACCAGCAGCCAATTTGTTCCAATATCAACAAGGAGATTTTCAAAAAAATTAATAATGTCTTAACCCTGGTCTCTAACATAAAATATCCACATGTAAAAAACAAACAGGAAGGCCCCACTGCATGCATACAATCCCCAGGCAAACACTGCCATCTAGTGGCCCAGTGAGGACCTGCACCCCCTCACTGAAAACAGCCCTGAGCATATCAGCTCCAACCATTAACACGCAAAGCTCGCTCAAGTGTATATGAACTGCACTGATTTGCAATGCTCCACAGGTTCTCTACGTATTGCCGTTCTGATAGCGGCATGAAAGAATGGGTTCACCCTAGCCGTGTCATTGGCAGATCGGAAATAACACAGCCTAGATGAGAGAACGCCAATCGAGCCCAAATACTGACGAGCGTATCCACCCACCCCCCCCACCCCACTATCACCGCACGGTACGTACAGCCTGAGGCGAGGCTCCACACATCTGACAAAGTAGTCAAAGTCATCATCCTCGTCTTCGTCGTCCCACTTTCTCCAGATGTGTTTGTAGAAAAACCTGAGAAGAAAAGGAATTGGGTCACAGAAATCAGCAAAGGGATCAGGGTAGGGTGATACAACTGGTTCCTCAGGTATGTAATACCCCTTCAGGGCCTCTGTCACAACACAATATTCCAACACACCCGCCTGTTATCATTCTGCAGTACATAAAATGACCCAGTGGATGTGTTTATGCTGGGTTAATGGTGACGGGTTTTGTTGGATTTTTCTCTGTCAGTCATGTTTATACAGTAGGCCTAAAGCATGCTATTTTCCCTGTTTTAATGGGTGGCATCACACTGACACAACTGGTAGCATCCATGGAGATGCAGGAGGCACTTGCCAGTATCCAGCCAAACAAAGACAGCCTAGAAAACTTGGTTGGCTACTTCTTTGACACATTAACATACACACGTTGGGTGGGAGTGAGGCAAAGGCAAAAAAACCTCCATAATGCTCAGTTTATCCTCAATACTAATTCACTTGATAAAAAAAAAAAACATCGCTGTGCTTGTTTGTTGATTAAGTATTTCACCTACACGCCTCAGTTTATTGTGATTGCTGCTGACAAAATAAACATTAAAATCTTAAAAGGGTTTTTCCTGTATGCAGTTTACCTGTAAACTAGGCAACCAAATACAATAGTTTTCCTACAGACATTTGAGCTGTGCAATTCTTTTTGTACAGTAGCGTAGGACCTCATCCACAGGCTCTAGTGTCTGGGCAGAATTAAAATGTGCTCAGGGGGCAAAATGTGTTTGTCTTACGAATCAAACCGAACAGCGCCAGTGTTTTGAGATGGTAAGGCGGGCACACCTGAATCCAATACCAGTCTGTTCCAACTCATTAAAAGTGCTCCAACAAAAGCATGTTCCAATAATTTTTATTGAAGGAAGGGGCCACAGCCCCTTTTGCCACTTTTCCTGGAGCTTCCTCTGATGTGAAAAGACTACGTTCACCTATGTAATCTATAGCCCTTGAGAGGAGGGGGGAACACAGCTGCAGATAACAATGGGCTTTTACCTCAGGTGTTCCAGGGCCAGTGCAGTCTGGTCAAAGTCCCCAGACTCATTGAACACCACATGGAGCTCCTGTAGAGGCACTTTGTGCAGAGTGGCCTCCAGGAGAGTGTTCATGGCCTCCTCTGTCAGGTCACAGCCTCTAGTCTCACACTGCATGGGCACCACCAGCTTCACTTTGGCTTTTAGCTCCTTATAGTTCACATCATCCACCTGAGCATCACAAGCATGAAGTTGTAAGCTTCATCAGGCATTTCATCATGGGGACAGAGTGACACTTTCACAGAATCTGGACAAACACAACAATCTGTATTCCAGTTGAAGAATGTACAATAAAACATCCAGAGTGAAATCATTGCAACTACAGCAACGCACATCTGAGTTTTTTTAATCCGACTAGAAAAGCAATCAGATTGAAGGGTGACTTACCTCCACCAGCACATCAAAGACGTCTGTGCACCATAATGCTTGCCAGTCACATGGCTCCACAACCTTTTCCAGGTAGTCAGCTGTGAAGGCCTTTACTTCTGATGTTTTACAATCACCTGTTCAAAACAGTGCCTGAGAGTTAGCACTAGTTAATATGACAAGAGACAAAATGAAATGCAAGGTAGCCTTATCTTAGAGCCTGTTTACGTTACGAGAGACAGTAAAACACTAGATAAGTTTACACAACCAAATAATCTAGTCTGTCTGGTCTTTGATGTCTCAGAAAATGTAGGTTAATGTAAACAAGTTGATGTAATCCCGTTAAATACCTAAAGGTTACATACCTAACATGTAGTCCTGATACGCTTTGAACCTGTCGTAATAAAGCAAATGATTTGTCTGAAATGTGTCTGGAAGGGATGCCTCTCCTATGCGTTCAGCACGTTGCAAGTGAGTACCAGCCGTATCAGCGTGGAAGTAGTCGGTTCCGCTGTCATCATCATCATCATCTTCCTCCTCATTACGGAAAAGTCCTATTAGAAGGGAACATGTAAATAGATATCTAGTTTCAAAACAGTTTCTCTGGCTAATTACTGGAGCTGGTTAGTTAGCTAGCTGCTCTTAAAATAACGGTAAAGCATAAATAACATTGGTTTTGTCAACGAGCAGTACCGCAACTTACTGTACAATTAGTAGTAGTGGAGTTATTTGCTGGCTGCTGACCGTAAATTATAGTGAAGTGTCACAACATAACTGTGTAAACAATTATCTAGGTTGGCTTACGTTACTGTACAGTAACTAGGTATTAATGTAAGCTGCACGGAGCAGCAAACATTACTTTAGCCAGTATTAGCAGGCACGCACGGTTAAACTAGAAAACAAACCTTGTGTTATACTGACAACATTTTGTCTGAAATCCACTTTTTTAACAACTTCCAAATCGACATTTGACTCCATGTCCACTGTGGTTTTTTTGTTCTGTCCATTTTCATTTAAATTAATTGAATCTGGTGTCGACATTCTATCCACAGTTGTATCTCCTGCTTCAGTTTGTAGCTCTTCCGGCATAGATGGTTCATCATTATTCATGGTAAAGCGTTCAAACTAGCTAGAGCTATCTAAAGGAGAGTAAAATGTTAGTCCCGTGTAGTGAAATTACAAGAATGCCAGGTTGTAAATTAACGCCTTTTCAAACAAATGCACTTTCAGATAAAAAACTTTATTGCCAGGCATTGGTTTCAAAATTTCCCCGGTTAATGGGTTCTGACCAATGAGCAGTGACGTTGGCTAAACGTCTGGTGGGGGTGTCATTATCTTACGTACTAAGCGTTCAATGGAAAATACAGGCTTTGGAATAAGATCCCATTGTTAGTGATGGCCATTCGAGGCTTCATTTGCGTTATTTTAGAAGCAGGATATTATGCTGGCAGCTCTCAGATTTTCTTTATTACAATAAGACATAATTGAAATATATAAGGCAATAAAGTTAACAATTAAGTCTCTGAAAAAGAACAGACAATAATAATATTGGAACGGACATATAACATAAAATGTACAGACTAGACTGTTATATTGCTATATATTATATTGCCTTAAGTATTTAAATGGTGGCTTTAATTCTGATAAAGAAAATCTGAGTTAGCGCTGCAACATAATATCCTGCTGCAAGAAGAACGGTAATGGCCTTAAATATTTTTGGTTACAAGATCACATTCAAGGTGAAAAAGGTCTGATATGTCAGATTTTAAATAAACCTAAGCTGCAGTTTCAGCATGTTTACTTTTGATATCGAATAGCCATCACGACCTATAGGTCCATAGCGGTCCGAAGTTTGCTATCGTAGCCCATTATCCCAGCATCAGGGATACATCTTGTCATTTTTATTTGTTTTATTTCTGATCCCGAAAAATTGCAGGAAAAACTCATACTGTAGCTTTAGCAGTTTTTAAGTATTAAAATGTATGCGGTCTGGAAAACAAATATCTATTAAATTATTTACATGTAAATGTACAATTCTTTCAAACTTTACAAAATATTATCAATGTCATCCAATGGTCTGAGGGCATGAACATCACCATTGAAGGTATCTATTTAGTCAAATAGGTGTGACTTTATCCTTCCTGATGACGTGGTTCAGATATGACCCCAACCGGGTTGTAATGACTATGATTGCCCCTGAAGTTCATAACATACTCCTGTCCAGTAGGTGTCAGCAGAAACACGTATTTTGAAACAGGTTAGACACTATTCATATATTAACAATAGGAGGCATGACAAATAGAGCAATATGTATTATTAACAGTTACATCAGACATTATTATCAAAGAGTAGCTATATTTCATACGAGATGTAAACTTGCTGGTAAACAATACATTAAATCCTCAGAAAAGTTGCAAATAGGTTTTGTTATGTCGTTAAATATACTGTATCTTTTTCTTGGGAATTGCAAACCCTTAAACCTTTTGAAATCATTCCTGTATGTTGGCTATTATTTATTGTGTTCTGAGACCCTTTAGGGGGGACACATGTTCTGTGGGCGTTCACAGACAGGCTGTCATTTAGCGTAACAACATGCCCACATACAGTAGTCTGCTTGTGACTTGTGCTGTGAGCCACGCTAAATCTGTTAAATAGCTGTCAAAGCAGAACATACACGACACAAAGCGGAAGAGTTTTGATTATGATAATCCATTAACTGGGTTAAAAGTTGAAAAGGAATGTTTTGAGAGAAGAACATAAGCGTTCAATTTGCAGTGGTTTCTCAATTTCAACCCTTTTGTTTCGCACTCAATACCTTCCTTTCCAACATTTTTGGAAAGGAAAGAAACAGGTTCAGTGGTCTCTTCATTTTTTCCATAGCTGTATTTGCACGAGTCTTGCAACAACTTTGTATGGAACATAACCTGGTCAGTACATATCATGTGCAAAGCCAAGGGGCCCTCAAGTGTTTTCCTCAGACCTTGCATCCCTGTTACGTGTGTATTGCACTGACTTAGAACGTGACTGGGAAGATGGGTTACATTAAGCGTTGCTCTGTGCTAAAGAGGTGTCACAAGGGAGCACTGGGTTCGGTGTTAGAAAATACATTATGCCATTTGACCAAACTGCTTCAGTTCCCCCTGGTGTGCCCTCTGAAGGATATTTGCTGTGATTGGTGCTCTGTCATGATTTTGCAGTGGGCATTCACTAGGCAGACTCCCTCCACAGAAACTGTGAAGAAGAGGGGGGAAAGGGCTACACAGTTCCATGTACTATGGGCGCATATATTTGTCAAATGTCATTCAGTACGATGAGTAGAATAAAAGATACTTTGCATTTAAAAGCTTGAAACATAAACATAAATAAATTAAACAAAAACATGGTGTTCTCCTTAAATTAGGCTGTCTCAAGAGCCAGAGGGGAGCCTCCTCATTCAGTATTCCTTGTGGCAGTTGGCATGTATGCATCCCAGAGAGTCAAAAATCTGTTCTCTGCATGTGTCCTTCTTTGGGCATTTTCTTTGTTTGTCCTATTATTGACCACCTGTGCAGTGTCTCAGCATATGGCACCTGCTGAAAGCAATAGATCGTCTTCCTTTTTTTGTATTCACAATGTGGTTTAAGATGCATGCATCAATAAGTCAAGCTATACTGTCCATAAACCATTACACTTCTACATACAGTGCTACGTCCTTTGTGGCACCTGTTGTATTTAGGAGATGAGGCTGTTGTTGCACATGGAAAAAGCCAAGTCCAGTCTTAAATTGTCCTTGGCTGTTGAAGATAGAAATTCCATTACAGTGCTGACATGATTGATTATTCTAGATGTTGGAGAGACATGTTTGTTCCATATAACATATTTCATAGCATATCTTTCATTTCCAAGTACTTGCATCCTGCTGAACCCACCCCAGTTCTACATATTCATCTGAATGATCTGTGAATTACACTGCACAGTAGTAGCAGGTCCACTATCATACAACATGATACTTACCACAAAGACTATCGGGGCTGAGGGATTTAGAATCATGTTTTGGTTATTATATGAGCACTTAAAATCCTGGTTTGTTTTTTGGTGTAAATCATGAGGCTCTAAAGAAGAAGATTGGGGTTTAATTCCCACCTTAGGAACATATCCTAGTTGTCTAAAGCTACAGTGGATATAAAAAGTCTACACACCTCTGTTAACATTTTTGTGATGTAAAAGAATGAAACAAAGATAAATCATGTCAGAAATGTTTCCACTTTAATGTGACCTATAATGCAAACAATTCATTTGAATAACAAACTGAAATCTTTGAGGGGGAAAAATAAAAACATATATTTTCTTAGTTGCATCTCAGAGCAAAGGCCATGGTCCACAGAGAGCTTCCAAAGCATCAGAGGGATCTTGATGTTGAAAGATATCAGTCAGGAGGTAAAAAAAAATTTCCAAAGCATTAGATATACCATGGAACAAAATGAAGACAGTCATCATCAAGTGGAGAAAGTATGGCACAACAGAGACATTACCAAGAACAGGACGTCACTCCAAAATTGAAGAAAAGATGAGAACAAAATTGGTCAGGGAGGCTTCCTACAGGGCTACAGAAACATTAAAGGAGCTGCAGGAATTTTTGGCAAGTACTGTCTGTGTGTCACATGTGACAACAATCTCCTGTATTCCTCATATGAATGTGCTATGGGGTAAGGTGGCAAGAGAAAAGCCTTTTCTTAAAAAGAATGTAATCCAAGCCTGGCTGAAGTTTGCAAAAACAAACATCAAGTCTCCCAAAAGCACGTGGGAAAATGTGTTATGGTCTGATGAAATCAAGGTTGAACTTGGGCAGAAACAGCACTGCATATCACCCAAAGAACACTATACACAGAGTGAAGCATGGTGGTAGCAGCATCATTCTTTGGGGCTGTTTATCTTCAGCTGGAACCAGGGCCTTCAGCTGGAACCAGGCCTTTTTGGTACAAAAATAATGTAAATGTTGGTACAAAAACCTTCAGGCATCTGTTAAGAAGCTGAAGATGAAGAGGAAGTTCATCTTTCAGCATGAGAACGACCCAATGTACACATCCAAATCCACAAAAGCTTCGCTTCATCAGAAGAATAATGTTTTGGAATGGCCCAGCCAGAGCCCAGACCTGAATCCAATTGAACATCTGTGGGGTGATCTAAAGAGGGCTGTGCACAGGAGATGTCCTCACAATCTGAGAGATTGGAGCAGTTTGCAAAGAAAACTGGGCAAATATTGCCATGTCAATATGTGCCATGCTAATAGACTCCTACCCAAAAAGACTGAGTGCTGGAATAAAATCAAAAGGTGTTTCAACAAAGTATTAGTTTAAGGGTGTGCACACTAATGCAAGGTTATTGTGAGTTTATTTGTTTGTTTGTTTTCCCTCAAAGATTTCAGTTTGTTTTTCAATTTAATTGTTCACATTATAGGTCACATTAAAGGTGGAAAAAGTTCTGACATGATTTCTTGTAAAAAAATTTAAATAACAAAGACCCGGTATTTTAACCAGGGTGTGTAGGCTTTTTATATCCACTATCAAATGTAACAGGTTTTTTATATTGTTATGTTTTGGTAAAACATAAAAGAACTTCAAAAATTGACTGAAACATCTCAGCAAGAATAGTCTTAACATTATACATACTTAACATTACAAGATAATCTGCAATGTGTGATATAGATGTACTATTAATGTATTTTAGTTGTAAGTACAATTTTGTAGTTACAATGAAAACTGTTCTAGTCATTATGATAAGTAAAGTATAACAAGTTACTGATCACTGTCATGTGTTAGAAGGGAAGGCTAGTCTCAGAGGAATTTTTTGGGAAGAGATTATCATGATATTCACAGAAGACTAGTTCCATGAGGAGTTTAGGGATAAGCCTCCACACTTCCTCATTTGGCCCATGTTCCAGAGTTTTAAGGAGAACTTAAATTAGTTGTGATATGAGATTAGAATGACATACTACTTAGGAGTAGGGGAGACATTAGGCATTCACGGTTACAATATTAACATTTAGGATATAACAGTAAAAGGAATATTCTCTACTGCTGGGGTTTAAGATCGTTCTCACATGAAATGTGTTAGTGTTTGTGTCAGTTCCTGACTGTAGAGAAGCCTCTAGGCATCACTATGTTGGCCTAGAGGTGCCAGTCAGGACCTGAGAGCAGGGATGCCTCTAGGCATCTCTGTGTTTTGTTTTTGGTTGTCCCCAGTTAGAGGCAGCTGCCCTGTTTTTCCCCACTAATGTGTGGATCATTGTTTAAGCTAACTGATTCCCAGGTTTTCAAAAAAAAATAGAAATGCATTATTGATAAAAGTAGAGGCATTGTAGATGGACTGTCAAGTTCCAGTAAAGCACACATTTTAGGTTTCCTATGATAGATAAATTATTCTGACATTTCTGGTTCCAGGGTTTCCTGAAAAAAGGTAATTGATGTTTTGGGCATAGATATTAATAATGTAATCTGAGTTGAGTGGATCTCCCCATTACGATCAGATAGTTCCTATCAGTTAAAGTGCTTCTGTGCTGGAAAAGAGTTCCCTTCGAAATCAACATTGCCACCCCTTGTGTCTTTGTGGAAAAGTTTGAGTGATAAACTTCTTCTGATGGGTTTCTGTTAAGAGTGTAATATCAGAGGACAGATATTTCAGATGGGCAAAGACCTTGCCTCTCTTAATTGACTGGATCAGACCCAGGATAACCCTAACTCCTCTCGTGCAGTTGTTATTGATTCTTGCATTACATGAATTTGAATAAATAGGTTTATATACAACTAGTATAGCATAGAGCTCCATGAGCAATTTCATGTTTCATGTTTGAGCAGTTTCATGTTTTTTTAAATTATAAACCAATCCAAAACTAGGCTATCCATATTCTAGGCCTATAGTCTATTATAACAAAAACTAGTTTCACAGCAATATGTCATTTATTTTACACTGATACGTGTATAACATTATTACATTAACTTAATGTTGTCTTTTTTAACTTGTTGTGGGCTTTCTTGTAGTCCGCAAACACAATAATGTGGGTTGGTGAATGCACTCTCTCCCAGAATGTAAGTGTGAATACTTCCTGGTTCAGCAAGCAGTATGATAAAACGCAGAACCATTTGGCAAGATGTATGTTGGAGGGCACAGAAAATGGTGAATGGCTATCTGACATTCTTGCGTGGCATGTAAAGCTGATATGCTAAATTCTGTGCCTCTCTAGAAACTTGGGAAGATGCCTGGGGAGAAACTAACGTTGGAAGATAAAAGTCCATCTACAATATTTTTTTATTTTACCAAGGACAGGACATGAGCTGCTGCATAGATAATATATGCGTTAGTGGAAAAGGTTAAAAAGAGTGTGTCAGGGAGCCAATGGCCTTGCAATTCATTTTTCTCCACCGCCCGGGTTCCCTGAGTAACAACGAGGAAGGGCTGAGGTGGTTAGTCATTGACACCCCAACAGAGGGTGTGTTATATAACCGGAATTCCTTCAAATTGTTTTTCCAGCTTCAGGATGCCCCCTTGTGAGAATACTGCTTGTGTGAGGCTTTTAGCTCTAAGGCAAGCTTGCAACACAGAACAAGTGGTGCTTTGCAGAGCTGGGAGTCTCTCTCCATAATATAGGTTCCTTTAGAGGTCCTAAGTCCCCACGGGAACCAAACACACCTGGTCAGAGTAATGCTGCTAAACTGCAAAGCAGTAACTGCTCGCAAACAGGTTAAGAAGAATAACAGATGATGGGGTGCTTATCTTGTCCTTCTAGACAGTACTGCTTTTCAGAGGAAGACGAGCACGAATTATCTTAGAGTGGTAGAGTAGCTCCACTCACTATTCAACCTGTCAGTCCCCAAGAAAAGCTTGTTACTGTCTTTCTAAGAGCCTTAGTAATTCAAAGCTAACCCCACCTCAGAGCAGCTAGCATCAACCTTTGTCTTTTTGATTTAAAACAATTAACATAATAAGTGGCTAATGTCTGCCAATAAGCATTCAGGTATCCAATCAACCCAGCATTTTTGAGTCTACTGATCTGTTAACATCGCACATTTTATTTATTTACTTGTGGTTATGTGAACAATCTAACACATTTATATATTTAGCTCTAAGTTGTTTAATGTAGCCTTTTCAGTGTATTCATGCCCGCTTTGTCAATCATTCACCGTGAACTCAATAGTCCATAGATGAAAGAGGCAATGGTCCCATTTAGCCTCAGTCCCATCATCACATATCAAGGCAAAGCTTTTTTAAACCCCTTTGGCTGTAAGGGGGTGAGCCATGAATATCCACAATGTAACAGAGCTTAGAAAATACTGCAGTTTACCAGGTATTTTTCACTTTCATCATATGTGGAGAACAAAAACAAATCTAGGAAATGTCTCGACCACAATGTTTATATTAAAATGAAATTGGAATGAAATATTTCTTCATGTCTTTTAAATTAAGATATTCTATATGTAAATAAATATTAAGTAACAGTTTAAATGTTGTTTATTCTGCAGCAGTCTCAAAACTTTATTTAATATCACATAATTGTTATGCGTTTTTAGGCATTTTAGGTCACGTTTTCTTCACGTCTCCCGAACATTGCAAAAACAACCAATAACAACGCGGCTCTGGTTTGATGTAGGCTGTAGTGTAGCTGAGCGTAGCCTATAAAAACGGCATCTTCCACTTTGGTTTCGCACAACACCATGGCAACGACTTAATCTGCTTTTTAAGTTAACTACTATAACATTTTGGTACCATGCAATCTCAATCTGTTAAACTGGGTACTGGCTACTCCATCGCCGTCACATCGCACTGGAAATCGGATGAGATGCTAAACTGGTCTGTGGTACCTCCGGGAAACGTAACTGCAATTGGTGATATGGAGATTCTTGGCAACCCGCGTGCGCATTATGGACAATTCTCGCCGTCTACCTCCGTGTTCTTGACTGTGCTTATGACTCTCCTGGTCTTCGCCACTGTGCTGGGCAACGCGCTTGTAATATTAGCCTTTGTGGTGGAGAAAAGTTTGCGAACTCAAGGGAACTTTTTCTTTTTAAATTTGGCCATAGCCGATTTGCTCGTTGGTGAGTGCGTAAAGATCAATTCAATGTATTTTGTGCAATTTTTATTGGGGTATACAGAACTCCTTTTGATTATTCATAAGTTACTGCTACTTATATGTACATAATATCTTTATACTGCTCTTTAATTAACAATATTAGGGAAAACATGTTTTAAATGCGTGCGTAATAGGTGTGCGTAAAATATGTTCCGTCAACCTGCAGGAGGCTTTTGCATTCCGGTGTATATCCCCTATGTAATTACTGGCGAGTGGAGACTCGGACGAGGTCTTTGCCGGATGTGGCTAGTGGTGGACTATACATTATGCACTGCATCAGTGTTCAACATCGTCCTGATCAGCTTCGACAGATTTATATCTGTGACTCAAGCGGTGAGAAAGTGTATTTAAGGTTATCCTTTAAATATCCAATTTACTTTTAGTGATGTGGAATAAATGCGCCCCACAAAGTTTTGATTTTCATGAATTAACTTACTATTGGACCCCCAAATATAGGTGTTTTACACCACTGTTTGTAAACAAGATATATATCAAAAACGCTAAAGCCCCACAAAACAAGGTAAAAACAATCACATTGATTGAGAGTCCTTTCATGGCTCTATGAATTTGAGAGCTATTACATTTCGCTGGCCCCATCCCACAACCCTACTGAAAAAAAGGGCAGGGAAAACACTTCTGTCATTGTTTCAACTGCATTTTGGAGCACCAATAACATACACAGAATTTCAATTATGCAACCGTATCTTTCTTTACCAGGTGAGCAACAGGTGTCAACAAGGTGTGACACGGGAGGCTGTCCTGAAGATGATGAGTGTGTGGCTGGCTGCTTTCCTACTTTATGGGCCGGCAATTATCAGCTGGGAGTACATCGCCGGTAATAGCGTGGTGCCAGAAAAAGAGTGCCACGCCGAGTTTTACTTCAACTGGTATTTCCTAATAACAGCGTCCACTGTTGAATTTTTTACCCCATTTGTTACTGTGATGTACTTCAACATCTGCATCTACATCAACATCAGCAGGCGGACCAGGATAAGGGATGAGCCGCCTGGGGACTGTGAGATGGAGACTCTCCCAGCCGGAGAGGCTCAGAATGTGTTTTTTGTCAGACCAGTGGAAGGTGACTCTCCGAGGATCCCTAACGTTGCTGCCAGGCTAAGGGGTTTCTTACGACCTACTGCTAAAGTGTCCGCAGTAGCCGCGGACAACAACCACGAGAGAAGTAAGGACAGTACCGCTCTGGACCTCCCTCCTCTGCAAGTGGGCATTATGGTCCAGCATTCCAGAAGAAAAAGGTCCCGGTCTGAGGAGCACTCATTTAGTCCACAGCGCTGCCGCGCTGACATAGCCGCCAGCCGTTTTCGTCTATCCAAAGACAAGAAGGTTGCCAAGACCCTGGCAGTAATTGTGTGTACATTTGGTCTATGCTGGGCTCCATACACATTGCTAATGATAATCCGCGCAGCGTGCCACGCTCAATGTGTCCATAATTACCTGTATGAAATCTCCTTCTGGCTACTTTGGATCAACTCCTCCATCAACCCAGTCCTGTACCCACTGTGCCATAGCAGCTTCAGAAAGGCTTTCAGAAAACTGCTTTGTCCGACAAAGATTAAAATTCAACCACATTATATGTCACAGAAGTATTAAGGACCAACTGAAAACAATGTTCATGTTCAGATAGGTTTTAATGTCACGATGTCAGTGAAAAGCTTGTGGGTTGCAGTTCCCTTAAGTGGGTAGACTCTACGACTGATGTATTGTTAGCTGTTTGTGAACAGTGTTCTTCTGCAGATGTTGTATATTAGTCATCCCACAGTCTGACTTGCGTTGTACAATAAACACGCAATTCAGCTCAATATGTCGTCCATTATCTTGGTTTCTTCATCAGGCACCTTTGGTATGATGTAATGTTTTTAACCCCTTACATAGAAACCAGAATCAAGCACAATGACAAACATTTTAGAAATTATTTAGAAGCCGAACCTTGGCTCAGGCCATTACCAATGTAGCCTAGCAACAGATGAAATGACAGCAGGATAACAACAATAATCAATGGATGTAACTGGACCTCATCCACATGAGTCACACACAACTGTGAATATCTGTTGTTTGCTGATTGGTAGAAAAGATTCACATTCTATGTTGTAAAATGAGTAACAGGAGTCACTCTACAGAACTTAATACCAACAACGAGTGTCAATTCATTTTAATCTACTGTAAATATGCCCTGGTTTATGATTCATTATGGTGCACTTCCATATAGCTCCTCAAACACCAAAATGTCATAATTACTCAATGGCAATTCAAAACCAGAGCAGGCTAGTAATCTGCAGCATACCAGGAATGACAAATTATAGACATGTAGGGTTAATATCAATTTGTTTATTTGTGCAAATGACATGATATTGATGATATTTAATCTGTTCCTGCTGATTTACAAGTAGGTTATACATACAATACATAGGGGCCCAGAAGAGAACAGGATTAATAGAACTTGACCCAAACTGAGGTCTTTCAATCAATGTGGACATCTAAGAAATGAATGTTAGCTGCCACTGTAATAGCTCCAGTGACAAAGGGATATCATACAAACCAGTTCCTGTTAACACTCAGTGAGATATCCAGAGCAGGTCTATGTTTAAAAGCATGCACCAACACACTCCTCATAGCTCTCTACAAATGGCTGGTGGCCACACAAGTAAGGCTGCAACCAGGAATAAAAATAGAAGCTCATAAGCCAACGAGTAAAGCATCCAAGGGAACGATGAGATAGAAGGCAAAGAAAAGTCTACGGTCAACTGCCCAAGTGTGCGTGTGCAGAGAGGCTTGTGGCATAGGGCCCATAGCTGACCTCTCCCAGGTGAAACTAATTAGCAACGCGACTAACAGCTCAAATCTAAGCAGGCATTGTTTCACTCTTCCGCATGACCACGAAAGCATGACGACACACGGAGATGAGTGGGTGGGGGTCGTCACATTTTAAACCAGAGCTTCCACTGGCTATATCTTCAACATTTGAAGACAAAAGAAAAACCTGTGAAATATATAGGAATGAAAACAAAGTAAGTGCAGCCTGTACACAATGTATTCTCAAAAGCAACACCTTATGTTACAACGGTAACGTGTAATAAAGGGCCGTGATGGAAGAAAAAAGTGACAGAGAATAAAAGGATAGAGGGGAAAGAGAGCGATGAAGGCAGGTGTTGTTGGTGGGGTTGGTTTGGTCCCACTGGATGGAATACCCTGGTGTAAGTGTACATGTTTCCGTGTGTGTAAATATATATATAGCTATTTATAAGTGTAGCGCCCCCTACAGCACCAGGCCTTCATACGCAGCCCCCTCAGCCTCCGGCGACTCTCTCTGCAGACGCAGGTGCTCCAGTGTGTTGTGGAAGTGTTTGTTGATCTGCTCAGTCTCCTCGCTGGCCTCCAGGTTGGGAAGGTCCTCTCGGATTTTCTGGATCAGCTGGTTAAGAACCTGGACTGTCACCTGCAGGGTGGGACAATTTGATCATTTTGAATACTTTTTGAATGATTAAAAGCATGCACCACGCACACATCTCCTGTCCTTCACTCTCAGCTGCACTGGTAATTGTCCACCTGACTGGCTTTCATAAGGCTTTGGAAATGCGGGCCTGTCTATCATGAGGCTTTGCAAATACGGGCCTGTCTATCACGAGGCTTTGGAAATACGGGCCTGTCTATCACGAGGCTTCGGAAAT
>JACXGJ010000231.1:7445-33413 GCA_016801105.1 Esox niger | reverse complement strand
ACCGACCTGTCTATCACGAGGCTTTAGAAATACCGACCTGTCTATCACGAGGCTTTGGAAATACGGACCTGTCTATCACGAGGCTTTAGAAATACGGGTCAGGCCATCATGAGGCATTGGAAATGCAGGACTGGCCTTCATGAGGCTTTGGAAATGCAGGACTGGCCTTCATGAGGCTTTGGAAATGCAGGACTGGCCTTCATGAGGCTTTGGAAATGCAGGACTGGCCTTCATAAGGCTTTGGAAATGCAGGACTGGCTTTCATAAGGCTTTGGAAATGCAGGACTGGCTTTCATAAGGCTTTGGAAATGCAGGACTGGCTTTCATAAGGCTTTGGAAATGCAGGACTGGGGCTGAGAAAGCTTGTTGCAATAAAGAAAAGGAGATAAGTGCAAAACAAATGTACACACCGCATCGTTCTCTCTTTCGTAAAAGCAGACATATCTGTTCAGGATCTCAATGAAGAGCTGCACTTGCAATGACGGGTCCATGCATTGGTTGGCAATTTTCAGCGCCTTCTTTAAGCACTCCATTACTCTCTTCCCGTCACGAATCTGATGACAGAGACACAGTTGAGGTCTAACTGAACACATTCACTCATACTCCCTATTCAAGAAGACAGACAAAGTTGATACTGAGAAACTCGTATGTGCAGGTGTTAGACATTTTTTGCTTTAGCAGCTGCCATTTACAAGGACCCCAACTGATGCTTCAATACCACAATTAACTCAGTCATAAAAACCGGGGAACCTTAGAATTACTCATCCTAGTCGTCGTATCCCAGCGGGGATATAACCCCACATCTCATGACAACTGAAGATAAAGCACAGCAATCAAGAGCCTCAAGGCTTGATTACAACCCGGTTGATACATCTGTTACTATGGCAACCGTACTGCATTGAGTGCTGCATTGTACTTAACACAAATTCTCATTTGGTCCTTTCTTAAATCCCACGCCCACCTCTTCTCCATTTTTATCGGTGTTGCGACCGGACCAGAACAGATGTGCACAGATGCTGACCGCCCGGCACTGGTCCGGCTTTTTGAGCAGTTTGGAGGCAGCAAGTGCGCACTGTGTCCTCAGGGGCTCATGGTTTTCCTCGCTGAAGCATTTTGTCCTCTCGAACGTGCCGATGATCAGCGTGATGGCTGCCAGCTGGGCCTTGGAGTCGCTGATCTCGTCCTCATACAGAGAAAATGCCTGAGGGAGCGATAGAGCGAACGGTCAGTTACGCGTTACGCTTCTCAGGGGAAAACTGACATGGCCATGACTGGGAAAATCAGTGGATCGTGGCTGGAAATACCAGGGATATAACAGACCAAATTCAAAGACCAGCAAAACCTCAGACAGCCAGTACAGTCGAAGTCACCTTCTCAACCCGGTTGGCCACCTGCACATACCTGTGACATGAACTCGTATGCTACAGTCTCGTGGTTCTCAAAGCCAATCTCCCCAGCTGCCAGCGCCCCCTGGAGGAAGAGTCTGAGGGGCAGTTCAGCCAGCTCCGCCTTGATCAGAGCACTGATGGTTTGGTGGGCAAACGAGAAGATCTTCTGGCATTTCTTTTCCCATTTATCATCCTGTGGAACACGTTGGACACGGAGCAAACAATTCAGCTGACCTCCACCACATTCACAATAAAATCAACCGCTTTGTATTTTCAGAAGAACATTATATGGAGCAAGTGAGAGGCGGGTTACAGGACGCACAGAAGAGGAGTTCTCTTTGTAACGAAAGGCCAGCTGATAAGCAGCAAACACCAGCGGTGGTAGGGTGTACCGAATCCTCTGGTTTCCCCCAGCGCCAAAGTGCTTCCTGGCTGTATTGAGGATCTGAAGAACAGGATAGAGAACGCCATTAACTCGTGACAGAAAACACATCGGAAATGACACAAATCCATACTGTGAGTGGATTCTGATGGATAGGAAGCAGAACACTGCTCACCAGATACTGCTGGTCCGGGTCATCAGAAAGAAGCAGATGGATGAAGCGACCCACAAGGCTTTGTTCTTCAGCAAAGTCCTCTGGATCTGGGTCTTCAGCAGGCTGGTCTGGCTGGTCTTGGATGAGTGTTGAAACCAGGGTCAAAATAGCATCCACCTGGAGGGGGGGAAAAAAAAGCAGGGAAGCCACTAGCCATTTGACCTTGATTAAACTAGCAACAATGAATCACTGTCTGCAATTGCTATGACAACTCATGATTGACATAGCAATACCATGGTCAAATGTAAAGGTTACAATCGAACAGTGTGATGAAGAGGCGTTTGAAAAGGGCTATGATGGCATTACTGTGAAATATATTCTCCCTTAGAAAGCAAGCATGCTGAGTCATGGTTCACCATGAACTTTATAATGTGAAAAGTTAGAAAAAGGCTGGCTTTGACAGACAGTTTCTTTAAAGAGAGTGACCAGAATAAATAGGCAGAATTATCGAAGAGTTTTGTAGGTGCAAAGCGAAAAGGACCATGAGAAGCACGCAGTGCAATGTGAACTAAAGAGACATTACGATACCTTGTAATAACATTGAAAAAGATCCAAAATGCTAGATTAGTTCATTGTGTAAACTTGCAGATATCGATAACTTGAGATGCCACCTTCTGAGATTGCGTACGCAATTTTTTATTAAGGCCCAGCGGAGGTTTGCAGGTGGGAAGACAATTGCGTCAGAACTGTATCATCATTTTGAGCAGTGCGCATGCATACTGCTAGATTTTCCATCGATTAACATGTACAACCCTACATAAAACAGCTCAAACATGCCGGTGTAAATACATACACTATGGAAACGTTTTCATAATGTAGATAAGCCATTAGACTAATAAATTATCATAAGGTCTTGGAATTGCCAGAGATATTACAAAGCAACAGTATAATGCCACTTGAGATATGTATAGCGTCTCAATGTGGTGTTCCAAACACTCCGCGGAACGTCAAAGGGATATGAAACATGAGAAATATTGTTTGATCATGGGGGGGAGCGATGACAAGCAAACAAGCTATGAATTTGAACTACCAATGTTTCAGTACCAAAATGCACAAAATCAATCTGGTGATTAAACATGATATTTAGTCAAAAACAGCATCACAATACTCTATTTAGCATATCCAGAGACAAAAGCACGCAGTTATGTTCCTGTTCTACTGAACAGAAGCACAAGGTGGATGGTGTCTTTCATATTCAAACATGCTGAGTGTTATTAAGGCAACCAAATGTTCCACCTTGATGTTAATCACAAAAGTCATGTGAATTCCATAGTTCTTGCGTGCTGCTTTGTAGCAGTATACTTTCTACTCTCTTTGTATGCTGCATAGCGGGGAATTAAAATACCCTCAGATATCCACATGATACCGACTGAGATCCAAAGGTTAGACTTCTTTGGAAAACGATGCTGCATGGATCATTCAGCCCACAGGGAAACTTGGACTGATTCAATGTGGAAGTGGGTTTATGTCCAACATAAATGTCACAATATGCTATTATATTCAGTTCTGTTATGTGGAATACAGAGTTTAAAAGTCTACGCTATCTGAAAAACAATGACGATTGAATTTGTAGACAACTAAACGTATTCTCAATAAGCAGAGCAGAGACAGTTTAACAAGTTAAAAACAAACAAACGCTAAATGACAATGTGCAAAGCTTCAGAAGACTGAATATTTTTACCCCCCATATATTGCCATAAACAAAGAATTAAGATAGGGCCCAACAAAATGAACAGCTCAATTTCTAACATGGAAGAAAATCGTGTGATAATGCATGTTGGTACTGACCTGCTCTTGGGCTATAATGGTGGTGTTGTAGTCCAGAGTATTGCTCAGGACGTAACAGCTCATACTTTTGCGAGACTCATAATCAAAGTACTCAAAAAGTGGAGGGAAATGCTTGAGCTGCAGAACAGTCAGAATGTTGTTGTAGCTGTCCACTGGGATCTTCAAGAGCCTAGTCAACTCTTTTGAGACAGCACTGCTGGTGGCAATGCTTTGAAAGGGGAGAGAAAAGAAAGGAGACTAAAAAACATAGCAGAAGTTACAGCAGTTTCCTTTATCAGCTATTTATGAAATTGGGAAATCCAATGGCTAACGTCGACATCACATGACGGCTGCAACACAAATCAATGTACATTTTTCATCTGAAGCAAAGGGGGAATTTCAATAAGCCATTATCAAAATTAAAAGAGGTCTCCACACACTCAGAATCAATGCAACATGGTCAACTTTCATGCTCTGATTAAAGTATGATGACCTACAGCTCAGCATATTAAATTGAAAATGTTGCATTGATCTTGAGGGTATTGATATTTTTCTTGAGAATTGTTCTTTATCTCTGGTACCTCAGCTACAGTCGAGTGTGTGAAATATCCATTATCAGGCATTAAGATGTCATACAGAGACTTCAGATCATAGATAGGCATGAGCATTTTGTTATGGATTTCATCCTGTTAGTGCTTTTTTTAATTAAAGTCCATAGAAAAACTTCTTTGCAACATGCTCTCTTTAGAGACATACACATCTCTGACTTTTTTTTGTACCATCTAAGGCAGTTATGTAAAACCCAGGAACCGCTTGTCTTCATGAGCGTAGTGCTAATGTTGTACATTTTCTGTGCTTTTAAATAAAATGTTTAAAAAAGTACATTTTTTAAAAGAGTCTCTGTAACAGTCTAGTTTTTTCCCCAGAGATAACTAGTGAACTGAACACAGTCAACAATCTGTGATGGTAAAAACTGTGATTGGTGGTCTGCTATTTAAATTTAGCCTCAGTGATATTAAAGTATACAGAGTTTTTTTACTGACACAACCCTTAATGGACCTACCCACCTGTTTTAAACCCGATACAGCAGACAGAGATGCTTATCATTTAGACAATGCCAGAATGTAGTTTTTCATAGCAGGTTGAAACTCAAAATGAAATGGCTAAGGATACTTAGCCATTTCACCATCATTTCGTGAAATTACAAGAGATCGTTGGTCTTATAGACCCAATTCATATAACCCTTCATCAAATGAATCATCCAGATGATGGACTGTTAAGCACTGAGACAGGGAGATATGGCAGTGCACTTACTGCTCCAGGTTGAGCTTGTTGAAGATCTCCACCGTGCTCTCCAACACCGTGTCTACATAATCCACCCGGTCAGGGTAGCACTTCATGGCCAGGTTGATGAGGGACACCTGCAGTGACACGACATCTTCCGAAGGCATGTCCTGGCGGGACTGTGGGCAGGAAACATGATGTGGACAATATGTAATAACGCTAGGGATCCAACAATATACATCAGCCAGCTGCTTTGTACCAGTGTACCTTTGTACCTTTGTGTGCTGCATACTGGGGGGATGGCAAACCTTCAGATATCCACATGATACCGACTGAGATTAAGAGGTAAGGATGCTAGAAAAGAATGATAGTTACCAGTCTACCCACAAAACACCCACGTATTCAGACCAATTGGGGTGTTGCCTAAAGGCACACGAAGGACTCTCAGGCTATAAGAAACAAGTATGTCTGGTCTGATGACACCACTGCATGAAAAACCAAGCGTCAGGTGTGAAGGAAACAGAAGGTATTGGTTGGCCTCATCACAAGGCCAATACCACCCTATGGTGAATCACGGTGGTGGCAGCATTATGCTGTGGGTATGGTTTTCAGGGGCAGGGACACTATTTAGGAGAGGAAAATACGAATGACGCAAAGTACATAGATCCTCGATTAAAACCTGCATCAGAGCATTCAAAACCTCAAACGGGGGCACAATTTCACCTTCCAACAGGACATTGACCCTAACCACACTACCAGGACAAGGAAGAAGCGGCTTTGGAACAAGTCTGGGAATGTCCTTCAGTGGCTCAGGTAGAGCCGGGACACGAACCTGACAAAGAAAATACTATTCTCTTTTAGAATAAGGCTTTAACAAAATGTGGAGAAAGTGAAATGGCTTGTTCATGAGACTAGAAAGCCAAATAAATCTGAGACGTAGAAAAATTGTCTGGATGATGCTTTAACACATATAGCATACTAAAAAAACTTTTTTTTTTTTAAATTCCTGAATACATTAACAAAGATAATAAATGCAATACAAAATATATGCAGAGGATAAAAAATATAACACTCCTCAACTCACCTGTATAACTGTGGCTACTTGTTGGGAGAAAATATCAAACAGTTTGATTTCAGCAGGAATTCCAGGACCATCTTCTCGATGAGCAAACAAAGCCAGTCTAAACCAGTGAGAACAAATTACATCACAGGAATATCAAAAGGGAAAAGGCCACGGCGCATATCAATGTTCAATGGTTTGTATTCATTTATATACAATCCATAAAAGGCCAGAATAAAAACACCTGGCGATTCAACACGGTATTTTTCAAGGATGTACTGTGTGAGTGAACACCTGCCTTCTGCATTACTATTCTTTGGCAAGAGGACAAAATAATATTTCATTTTGATTTGATCATTAATCTATAAATTAGTCTGTAACAATGAAACATTTTATATCTTGATTGTTGCAAAAGACAAACATACTATTCATTGATGAACCACTGGTTGTTTTGATAGCTATCCATTCATTAACAAAAGCACATAACTAGCTTATCTTGTGCCTTTTCCATATGAATAGTTTGGGCACTTACAACTTTCAGAAATAACATTGGAAACACAATTTACTCTTCTTCCACAAAGACTGTTAAATTGAATAAAAAAACATCACATTGCAGTCCATTATTGTAGTGCTTCAACTTGAAATCCTAAATAGCAAAAGCACAACGTCACCTGTCAATAAGAGCGATGATGATGTTTTTCACATTGACATGCTGGTGCAGTTCAGCACAGGAGCGAAGGAACGGGTTCAGGGTCTGAAGGTGGAACTCATCAGGGAAAACCTATGTTCAAGACCAAGAAAGAAGGCAGACAGAGTAAACCAGTAGCCTTCACCATGCAACGGCTCTGTGCAACGAAATCCGTCGTAGTGCGTGGGACGTACGCTTTGCAAGTTGACGCGACTGGAAGCAGATGCAAAAAATGGCATAGAGTTGAGACAAGAACAGCTTTTACCTGGATGATGCATTCCATGAGATATTCCTGAGCCAGAGAATCTCTGCAGTTCACCACCTGCTCCAGAACACCTGACAGCACAATCTGGAGGGACAAATAACAACCGGACAAAGTCACATAATGGACCAAGAACCCAGACACGACAGAGTTAGTCTTTTCTGAACGTTGTAAATCCAATTCAACGTAGTTTGCAAATTGATGCTGTGTCCCTCTTTACCTGATTAGGTTTTCTGAGGTAAAGTGGACACAAACAGCCTAAATAAAACATCAAAGGAGGTGCTTGGGGTTAAGAACCCTTCTAATCTTGGCAGGATCATCTCTGGCCTCCAAGGCCAAGGATAGCACAGACCTGATTATACACCACCAGTTAGACAACCACGCTGAAACACAGCTCCGGTGCTCTCAATTATTTCACGGTGCTGTTTTCCCATCCTCCTCTGCATCATCTCGATTCAAGTGCATGAATAGATTTACAAACCAATATCTGACAAGTGGCAAAAAGCATGCTGATTAATATTAACTACACAATGGCTCACGTCAGCTTTAAACAAATCAGCACTACACCATTCACAGTTAATGTCAGGTTTTCCCTTATATTTCTACTAAATGCAGGTGCATGGCTCTAAATGGGGACACGCATAGGTGGCCACCAACCTGTTTGTACTTCTCCACGTTGACCCCCTCCAGTTGGCTGAGTCGGACCAGGTTGGTCCCGACCAGGATGCGCAGCTCCTGCCTCTCCTTCTCCCTCTTCTCCCGGTCTCGGCTGTGGCCCTGATGCTGCATGCGCACCCACAGCTTATTCATCTCAGCGAAGTTTAACAGGACGAAGTCGATGGAGTCGTTGATGTCTCCGGTCATTGACTCCTCCCCTCTGGAAAAAGGGGAAACGCATGCAAATGTATTAAATCAATGACCAAACTGTCACGTTCAAACACGATAATAATAACTGATGTCCACTGAGCCCCGAATCTCTTTTAGTTCGGAAAATAGGACACTGCATTGCAAGACGGAAGCTCGGGAAGGGAGACGAGATACGAAATTGCGAGACGGCAGCTCAGGGAGGGAGACGGGACATGAAATTGCGAGACAGCAGCTCAGGGAGGGAGACGGGACATGAAATTGCGAGATGGCAGCTCAGGGAGGGAGCCCCATAAGGGGGGTCAATACTTACTCCGTCTGCTCCCCATCGTCAGGCAGGATGTTGCGAGTGCACTGCAGCAGGTAGTTTCGGAGAAACAGGCCTCTCAGAGGGTGCTGCACGCCGCGACACATCTCCACCAGGTCCTTCAGGATGTCCTTACGTGACTGTGGGAAGGAGCGGACATACACCACCCCCACAGTGATCAGCAAGTACCTGGGGAGAGAGGAGACGGGGGGGGGGGGGTCGTTAGTTGGCCTGTTTCTGATTCCTTCAGGTCAATCTCCTTCATGTGATTTTCACAACGTGGTCTCATGTACAAGGAAGCTACAATGAGAAACATGCAGCATTCCATTTACGATTTTATGCACACTGGTGATCATGTCATTAGGTTACTTGACCACTCACAGTCTGGGGATGATGTTCCCTGCATACTGAACCAGCTCGTAAAGGTCAGCCACCTTCCTGCCCTTGATGAACTCATCGGTCAGATACACCTCCAGGTAGTGCAGCTCGTCGGAGATGGCCATGTCTGCACTCGGAATTAGGGACTCATAGCACGGCACAGCTGTAAATAGCACTCCTAACATGGATTTGCCTAGAACCATCTGATTTCACATCCATCCCAGAAGTAGATGGGTTACCGCATGTAAAGGATACAGAGTTCATAGTAGCTCTTTGGAGATAACATGGATGTCCTCAGTTCCCCCAGCATGTTAGATGCATGTTTCAATGCATCCATCAGCTTGTTCTTGTCCTAAAGATCAAGAGTGACAAATGCGAACAAATTAGATGGTGTATCTAGATTATCAGTAAGCTTATCTCTGATAGTGTCACAGAATTTGCTGTAGTGTAATCTGTGGCTTGGGGAAGTGTCCCATGCATATTTGTACAATGTTTATTTGCAATACCGCGAACAAAAGAAAACTTGCACAGGCGGAAATAGTCTATTCTTACCAGACAGCGCTTCATCTGAAATGACTGGACCTTGACAGCCTGCACAGCTTCATCAAGTAGCTTCTCCTGCTCATCCTGAGGCGACTGCTGTGTGGTAGGCTGAAAAACAGCCCAAAGAAGCTCAGAGGATTGCTATGCATGGTACTCTCGCATACTCCACTGTTATTGGTGCATTGGGGTAAGTTACCGGGAGACTAGACATGACATTGCAGCCACTGGTGGACAGTACGATGTATATGGTCACAAATTAATATTGAAAAGATTGGTTGTACAAGTACATGGCCCAAAAAATATTAAGTTACCCTAATCTCTGCTCAGTTGGTGACCAATTTGATATTTGAAATGCTTAATCAAGATAATATAGTAGTACAGGTAGCAGACTCCACCAGGCTAACACTGACTCACCAGGCAATAAAGTAGTGAGCTTGCAAATCTTACCATCATTTTTACATGAGTCATTCTTATGCAGTGTCCTCACACTAACGTTAACCATGTTTGATTCCAGCTAGCTACGAGTAAACTGGTTTGCATTATAATCAGTGTATACAAACGACTGACAACTAACCGTCATTGGCCAGTTGGGCATCAGCAAAGTAGTAAACCTGCCTAGGCTACAGTAGTTGGTTAGTGGTGGTGATGTACAGAATACTCTCTACATTATAATAAGCCAACAACCGTTTCTCTTGGACAACCCTGTCATCGAAAACGCACCGATGTTAGCATAGAGAAATTTATATTATCACCGATTTTAACTAGTTATGTTAGCTAGATTGCAATCAATAGCTAGCTAGCTAACAGGTTAACACGGTAACCTTACAGGAGTAAACATTTAATCTCATTTGACAGTCTGCTATCCAGTTGCTAGGAAAGTGATAAAACCTGCACTCTTTCGACAAAGTACAATGGATGTTTTAAAAGCAATATGAAAATGCTGGACCAGGAGAGATAAACGAATCGGTCGATTCTTCGAAAAGGAAATATGTTGACATTTAGCCTTAGCCTGCTACGAGCTAGTTAGAGGTATGCATCTGGCTTTAGCTAGCTAGGCCGTAACGTTAGTTAGCTAGCTAGCACCACCCACCAATTGTAAAGTCTGTTTTCGAGACGTCCAGACACACAGCAAGCCACTAAACAATCCCGAAAATGAATTAATCCCATAGAATGACTGGATGGATAATAATCACGAGTATAACATGCATTTTACCCGTTCACTTACCATGATTATCAAGTTTGTTTCAGGAAACTGATAGCTAACCCTGAAATCGTTGCCCAGTCATGTGACTGCTAGCAATCCACCCAGCTACCCTGTCCACGAAACCGCCCGGATTGGCTAAACCAAAAACACTGCGAGAGAATGAGTCTCCCATTGGTTTAATTGATCTTCGTCTGCAGCCGTGTTGGCACAAATACTACGACAGTAGAGAGATAATCACTGCCATGCAATATAAGCAAATATATTGTTAGCCGAATTTGTTCTGCTTCGTATTCTTTTTTCTTTCTTTATTAAAATGTGTACATTGTTCTTCTGTTCAGGTCAGTGCACGATAACACACGTCATCTCGCCATAGCCAATAGAATTTCGAGAGCTGGCTGGTAGGCGTGATATCTGACAATTTTGCCGCGAAATTGTAACATGTTTTTGTGTCTGACAACTTGTCTGAATAGGTTTTCTTTATTTTCTCGTTTGCAGTCAGCAGTAAGTTGAAGAAAATGGAGAAGGAAATGTTTACAAAACTTGCATCAAAAATGGGTATATCCTCTGCAAGAATTATAGGGTGAGTTTTAATTTCGAGTAAGATATTTCAATCACCCGCTGATTGTAGCTTACCAAACTTGTCAACAGCTTGTCAGTATTACTATTTTAGTTAGTTCCTAACTAGCTGTAAATCGTTTTCTAACATGTATCTCTATTACAGCCAAGCTGAGGAGTATGTGCGGTTATCCCAGGTTAAATGCACAGGACTCCGAAATATGACGGGTACAAGTAAAGCAGTAATTTGCCTGGAATTGGCAGCCACGTCGATGAAGTCACCTCTGGACAAGGTAAGAGATTTTGTTATTAGTTTTGTGGTGAGAAGGCACATCCCCCGTTTATTAAAAGGGCGACATGTCCTAGTGATGTTCACCGTACTTGCTCCATGAATATGTTCTTTACAATTTCTTCAGGAATATGCCATCAAATTATCCGGGTTGAACAAGAAGCAGTATCAAAGCACTCTGAAGGCCGTGGAATGCATGCTCGGCCTTGAGTCACACATGGGACTCCGGGACATAGCTGTCCAATATGGCTGCATTGATGCAGTTAAAACTGCATCCCAAATACTAGAACGGTGAGAATGTTAAGATTACTTTAACAATTTACATGTTAGCCATTTAGCAGATGCTCTTATCCAGAGTCACTTACAGTAGGTGCATACATATTAAAAGAGCTACATGAAACAACAATACAGTTTTGTAGTAATTACATTCTAATCAATGGATTAGTTATTGGCAAAGGTCAGTGGTACAGGTAATAGACACAAAATGTTAACAAAAGACCGACGGGTGGTGGCAGTGGAATTATTTTAAACGCTATGATAAGTAGAGTTTCATTTGTTATTTGAAGAAAGGTAGAGATTGCTATCCTAGCCTCAAATGGAAGCTGGTTCCTCCATTGATGTGCCAAGACAGAGAACAATTTAGACTTTGTGGATCGCAAACTGCTGGGTCAGCAAAGAGCCAAGATGGGGCATAACAAAGAGCTGGGGTAGGGATATAGGATTTGAGCTTGCCGTAAGGTTGGGAGATGATCCTCTTATTACTCCATAGACTAGAACCATAGCCATTAAGGGAAATTTGAACACTAGGCAGGCCGTTGCATTCTGAATGAGTTGCAGGGGTTGGTTGCACACTCTGGGAGCCCCTGGAAGGAGGGTACTGTACAGTTGTCAACTTTGATGGATGTCCTGCAGCAGACATTCCAGCAAAAGAGCAGCTCAGTCTTGTAAAGGTTAAGTTTGAGGGGGTGGGCTGACATCCCAGTGGAGATGTAGGCCAGGCACGCAACTATGCATGTTGCCATCACTGTGTCAAAGGGGGGGGGGGCTAAGTGTCGTGAGGATATGACAGAACCAAGAGACTGGTTTATAGGAAGAATATGAGTGCCAAGAACCGATCCTTTGTGAACACTAGTAGTAATATACTGCACGGCATACGCCGATCCATGTCACCTGGTAGGAGTAGTCTGCCAGGTAGCAATCCAAGAGTGAACAGAGCCTGAGATGGCAAAATCAGAGAGGGTGGAAAGTAGGAAACTAAGGATTAGTGGTGAAGCCAGCGGATAGATCAAGGTGGATGAGAATAGAGGAGTTAGCTTGGGTATTGCAAAGAGCATCTGTTAGTCTTTGAGTGGCCCATTTGGAATCCTGACTGGTTGGTGTTGTGTGTGTGCTCATGTCTTGAAATGGAAAGACAGGAGGGATACTGGCCTGTAGTTTTTGATGTTGTAGGGGTCAAGTGTTGGTTTCTTCAGTCTCGTGAGATGGTCTAGAGAAAGAGAGGGTCAAAAGGGCTTGACATGGATGATGGTCATCTGCATACAGAAGGTGGCAGGGGAAGAGGTCAAGGAATAAGGCTTAACGAGATGATGGAAAAGCATTTCCTGGGGTTAGAAAAATACTTTTAAGTGATAGGTGGCTTTAGCATTGGATAGGGAGAAGTGGAAGTAGCAAGTTCGGATTGGAAGGATTCTTGGTAATTCTGACGTTTTGTTTTCCTTCATTTTCGCTAAGCACTTAGCCACGGAGCAGGAGGGGATGGCCATGCCAGCCGGTAGAAAAGGGGAGAGGGAGAGTCAAAGGAGTTGGACAGTGCGGAGTGTAGGGTGGAAGAGGCAGGCTCTGGAGGTAGATTTTAGAAGATAGGAGAGAAAATGTTTGAGAGCGGTTGGGGACAGTGAACCCACCTCAGACCAACATGCTCAATCGAGTCTTCAAGATCGTTTCTTTCAAGGATACTATCCCAATGGAAATAAACTCGGTCACTGTAAATGTTTTACTTTGATCAGATTAATCCATGTTTGTTTTCCAGGTATGAAGCTAGCCTTCCAGCTGCTCAGCGGAAAGATGTCGACCTGTCTAAACCCCTCTTCACAACAGCTGCTTTGAACGCTGCATGCAAGTGAGTGTCAACAGCAGCTTTTGTGGTGATTTAAGTTCAGAGTTTCTCCATGAACCATTAAACCAGATGAATGAAACCCCATCTATATCCCCATGGAAATCTCCCCAGATGTTTGAAGATTAAAGTGGACATGAAGTTGGCAGCGTCGTCTGGTGCTAAAAAGGGAATCTTTGACAGGCTGTCCACCCAGCTTCAGAAATTGGGACAGGACATCTTCAGTAAGTCTGCTGCCAAATGATAACGGGATTTGACTGACACGGTTTGGTGGAAAATTTGTGGGGGAGGCAAAGTATAACTTTGTGTTCACTCGCTGTCTTAAAGGAGGTTTCTGGAAGTTCAGCCCTCAAGTGTCTACAAGAGTAAAAGTGGAGACTTTGACGGCTTTCTAGGTTTAAACTTGTTAGCTAGAATGCCAAGCTAGCTAATGTTATACAACGTGTGGTTCTATATAACCTTTTCTGTAGCCTCTTCTGATTAACTACAAACCAAATGTACCTGTCTGTGTCCTTGCCTAGTGGTGCCATACAGAGACCCAATCATATATGGGTGGCTTACTAGCTCAGTAGCAAGCTTGGTTTTATTGCTTATACAGTTGTGCTCAAGTTTGCATACCCTTGGAGAATTGGTTATACAGTCCCCTCCAAATGTATTGGAACGGTAAAGCAAATTCCTTTGTTTTTGTTGTTCACTGAAGACATTTGGGTTTAAGATCAAAAGATGAGTATGAGACAAGAGTTAAGGAATTTCAGCTGTATCTATGGCCAATAACAATGCTAGGTCCATATCAACCTCTAGTCCATCTTACGAAAGCAATGCTTGTATTAATTTCCCGGTTTCTTTGGGACTGGCAACACTTACTGGCAACACTAAAGAAATACACTAAAGTAAATCTTTGGGAAGATGGCATATCTACTGTGTGTGAATGTGCAGATAAGAACCAACTATTTGGGAACTATTCCATTTTAAATAACGCCTTTCCACCAAAGCCCTTTATATATTGAGCATTCATGCTTTTTTATGGTGGAAATTCTTAAATAAATTCCTTAAAGTCACTCCGATTAAATGACCAGTGGCCAAATTACTATAATATGTAGATTTATATTGAGACGGGTAACTGGAAATGTTGGTCATTCCATGTGGGCATGCTTACAGCCTTTTTTAATTACTATGTTAATTCTTAACCGGTCATATGATCAGAAGTATCCAGAAAACTGTAAACAATGTACCAATTACATGCCATCCCAGTGGTTGTGGCCTGTGCTGTTGGATGTAATCTGTGCAGCCTGACAACAGAAAGAGAGAATTCAGATATAATCTACTCTCCAACAGGTTATTTGAAGTAGGTGATTTATTGATTTCTCCCCAACAGAAGAAGTAACTCCAGTGATAAACCCTGTTCAAAAGGCACAAAAGAGACAGAAAACACTCATAGAAATTATTGAGCAAAAAGACGGTAAGTGACCAAAATCTATTTCATAATAAACATAGTGCATTACTGATTTGTAGGTTTTGTACTTTCTGGAATTCCTGGCTGTTTTGTGTTTGAATAGTGCAGGGTAAAGACAAAAGGAGGCTATCTGTTCAGGCTGGGTTTTTCTCTGCTCTTTCAGAGGAAGATCTTGAAACGTCTCCAAAGCAGCAGAAAAAGGACACAGAGGAGAGAAATACACAGGATTTTGAGGAATGGAAGCGAAAAATCTTGGAAAATGCATTTAAATCCAAAGCAGTTGATGTGTGACTAGATTTGACACGCATTGCTGCTTGTTTATTAACAAAGAGGAAATCAGCACAATCATGACACAAAAAGGGAAAACATTCCCACAATAGCTTGGCCATGTTAGCAGTGTTATCTTTGGTGAGGCTGGAGTTCACATGAGACGCTTAGTTACAGGAGACACTGATTGTCAGGTGAACTTTAATGAGCAGGTACACTAATAAGCAGGTACACGTCAGATTATGGAGCGTATATGAGCTCCGTATCTCTGTTAACTGGATTTGTTGGAGCAGGCAAACACAGGGTGATTTTTTTATTTTTATTTTTTATTGCAGTGTTTTTACTATGGTCTGTTGGTTGCTTGTTTCATGTCATAAGCCTGACTCTTAAGAGCAAGAATGTTATGTTTCTTTCATATGCGATATTGTGCCACTGGCTGACCGTATGTGGAAGAGAGCGCTCACGTTCGTGATGCTTTTTAGATTTAACATTCACATGCTGTTGTGTAAAGGTATTTTTTCCCAGCATGAATGTCTGTCTGTAGTTACATTCCACTCCCTGTACTTTGCAAATACCCACTAATTCATATGATGAGTGATGCGCAATTTAGTCATTATGTTGAACTCGTTCACCAGGTTACAGGCATTATGAAGACAATATATTTAACAAACTTGGTCTGTGTTTCTTTGTGTTTTTGCTTATTTTATTAAATTAATATTTTTCAGCTAGTTGTTATTCTTCCTCAACACACAAAAGTGGGGCGCATTGAGAAGTAATGTGATGAGGGCACAGTACAATCAGGTTGTTTCATTCAAAGCCTTCATAGAAGGAAACATTAATGTCTACTTCTAATGCTACTCTCAACATACCGAATGAGACAAAGACATTGTGGTCATAGTGCTCTTGTGATTACAACTTAATGTCCAAACAATTACACTTAGCACAGCAATTTAAATATTTTTTTGTCACTTAATACAGTTACATAAAGTAGTACCTGCTGAAAGCTCACAGTGACCCACAGTTGTATGGTGACAAGAAACATCACCCAAAGGAAAACTGCAAATAACTGTACTGAACCTTAACCTAAATACAATACTATATTACATTTCCATCAATAACCATCAACGCTAGAAATGGAGATTGTGTTCTGTCCTCATCTCTCAATCCAACATGCAGACAGGAACACCAAAACAAAACCAGATCATCAGTTTTATATTAATTACATTGGCCTTGTTTCTTTTTAACATCAATATTGATTGCAATTCAAAGAACTATGCCAGTGTTTCCCAATCCTGGGCCTTGGGACCGCAAGGAATGCACATTTGTTTTTGCCCTAGCATTCAATCACGATTCGAATAAAGTACATGAGGATAGGTTGATCATGTCAATCAAGTGTGTAAGTGGTAGGGCAACAATTGAAGCAGGATTGCTATGGCAAAAACAAAAGCATGCATTCTTTGGGGTCCCCAGGACCAGGAAACACTCAACTCTGTATTAAATGGAGATAAATAGCCTATAAAATACATTAGTGCATCTCAGTCCTCTTCCGGGGTGGACGTTTGGCTACAGTGTTCGCTTGGAGAGTGTGCAATTACATTGACTGGTAATGAAATGATCATGACTACAGCACAATAATAATTAGCGTAATCTTCAACTGAGTGCAACTGACTAAACGTTAGTAAAATGCCATCTGAATAATTGCTCACTCAGAGCACTGCATTTTAAGTGTTTCGTTCCACAATAAGTGCTCCCTGCCTAGGACTGAGGCGACCCTTTGGGTCTGTTGTAGCCGTGCTGTCAAGAGTTCAAGTCTTAACAGGCATCACACTGGATCTGGACTTTGGATGTTGAGATGCTTTTTCTCCAATAACGTAATGCTCCCAAAAGGTATTTTGTTGAAAATGAGTTGCATAGAGTTAATAGAAATACTGCATTAAACAAGTCTAACCCTGACAGAGGAAAATGCCCCCCTCACCCCCAGCATAAACAAGTGTCCCCCTTTGGGAAGAAAATGCCTGCGTCGCCCCCAGCTGATCATTATTTGGCACCTGCTCTGTGTAGAAAGACAACCACTCCTAGGATTTTATAGCAATCTCCTCAAAACAGACTATACAGAGTTGATGGGACGATCTTGGCGAAACCTCTTCAGCCTGTTTGCTGCGGTAACTACATAAAAGTGTTTCTGAAAGGAAGAAGAACAATTCCATTTAGATCAGTTCCTTGGTGAAAATATTTCAACTCCAACATATATGCAATTGACCTCTTGACCAACGGAATGCATGTGAGCATTAGTGATGGCAGTCAGTCTGTACCTTCCACTTCCTGTGAGCAGCCAGGTAGCGTTGGAGCTTGACTTGGGACTTGAGCCTCACCCGGTGAAATTTGGCCTTATCCTCCAGGTTGTTCAGCCAGGCGTGCTTCATACACCCAGTCGCACTCAGTCTACTGCTGCAATTCAGGCACACAGGACAATGACATCAACACACATTTCTACAGCCCCGTCATACGTTCCTCAAGTTAATTTGGTGACTCCAAATTCACACACGTCAGACATATTCCCAAACTCAAAACAACAACAATTTCCACTTTCCGACTTTAAAGCAGCTGACGATATGGGGCAAAAGAGAATTCTGTGTAATTTATGACTAATATCATACTGGCCACCGATCATCAGACAGCTGCTGCTAATAGCAGTGATGTGCCCATTCCCCGGAAAGAGAGGTAGTCTTTGAAGAGACACTGGATGAGCAGAGCATTGTATGATTGTATGAATTAACAGATCATTAACCATGACACAACACAGAAAGAACAACAAGGACCCAAATATCTACAATATCGTCATTTCCTGTCAGCCTCCTGCCAGCTGGTCAGTAAACAGAGATATCACACAACTTAACTCCTAGTTCATGTGACTCATGTAGTCTGATGATAGACTTTCTTCTGACCTGACATATCCTTGGATGGATATCATGGCAAATACATACACAAGATAACCCTTTTAGACAATGGGCCAAATTAATCAGCAAGAATCACATTATGATTCCATAGCAAATGTGTTGCATTTAGGTTGTGATTTCAATGACTTGCGCAAAACAACAAGCTTTCATGTTTGAAAAAAATAGTTAATACATGAGATTGTATTCTGCTGGTCTGAAAAAATATGTCTTTTTACTGTTCTGTGTCAGTAACAGGTTTTTAATAGCAATAACCCTTTGGGTTCTTAAAATGTGAAAAAAAATACAATGGGTTAGGGCAGTATCCACACACTCTGCATTGCCATGTCTATAAGAACAGCCCTCAGCATGATATATTGGCCATATTGTACCTCATCAATTTATGGAATGTGAATTACAAGGAAGTCATACCATTTAGCTGGTATTAGCAGTCTGGAAATGAAGTCCTTAGCCTCTTCTGAGACAAGCTCAAATGCATCTGAATCAAAATCCCAGTTGGCATGAAGGATGTTGCTCATTGTCTCTGCATCGTTGTCCCCCAGGAATGGAGACAGGCCACTCAGACTAATAAAGAAGTGAGATATACTCGGTTAGTCATGTTTTCATTTAGTATCCAGTCCACTGTCATTTTAAGACAAAACTTTCCGAGCAATGACATAGAGCTCTGCCTCAGCACCCTATAGCAGTGCATTGTAAAGGATACACCCAGTAGAACATGAATATATGTAGTCGTTTGAGAAGAGGAGTTTCCCATTCCACACTTATAAACAAATTCCGTGGGAAATGGTTATGAAGTTTGAGCATGCCACACCCCACAGAAATTGAAACGAAAACAACACAGACACTGTAATACTTCCTTAAAATAGAATAGAATAATTGAACTAGCAGCATGGAGCCCTAAAAAGTGTTAACTATTCAGGTAAGCTGGTGGCGTAGAGTGAGAAACAGCCACACATTGTCGTTTTGGGGCGAGCCCCTGCCAAATCTCCGCTGACACCTGTCATGTCATTAGCATTAATTGAAGTCCTGAGAAAAGCCAGGATCTCAACTGGGACATACACAGTTTATTCAAGGCCAACTATTGGTTATGAAGTCATGGCTGGGCAATGCAAATGTGAGTGACAAGGCCAAGGTGCGTTTAGCGATGGATTGCAAGCATGCTAGCACTGGCTCGGATACCACTGGGTTGACCCTTTTACAACAGATCATCATGTTACATGATATGACTGATGTTGCAGCCTAGGTGTTTGTGTGCGTTTGCGTGTGCTGGTGACTCACAGCATATATGTTATGACTCCCACACTCCACATATCTGTTGGGAATGAGACAAAGTCATAGTTGACGACTTCTGGAGCCAGAAATTCAGGGGTGCCAAAATTGACCTTTAGTTTCTCTCTAGGTCTGTACCTGAGGGGAGAAGAGCTCATCTGAATTATGGGTAAATGAATACGATATCACAAGACTCACAACATATAGGTTATTACTAAACTAAAAGCATCATTTATTGTGGAAAAAATAAGACTACTGAAAGAGGAAGTTCTGTTTTAAAATGTTGTTTGGCTACAGAAAAAACATGAATGTAACATATGCTGAGACTTATTACAATGTGTAAACTTCTCCTTTAAAGATTTACCTTCAGTTTAATAAATCATTTAGTTTTCATATCTGTACTAATAATGTCGCAGCAAACAAAATTGACTGGGTCACTGTTGCCATGACTACTGAGGTGGATTTGTATGGATTTTACTCAAATCATAATGACAAGAATGCATTAAATGAGGCTAGTATATAAAAACTATGTTCCCTGAACAGAGAAAATAATGAGAAACTTACTTTCTTGCCAGACCAAAGTCAATTATCTTGATCTGATTTCCAGTGGAGTTTACACACAGAATGTTCTCAGGCTGACAGGAAATAGAAAGCATGTGAGTACCCCATCACCAGGGTGATATGTACGTAATTTTGAAAACTGTCTATGGGAAATGGTAAAATGTCTTGCAAACAACCCTATTTATAGTTTAAGGCTTTTACCTTGAGGTCTAAATGGAGAATGTATTGCTGATGGAGGTACTGTACCCCTTGACAGATCTGCCTCATAAACACAATGGCATCCAACTCTGTCAGATGGTAGTTTTCATCAACGATTCGGTCAAACAACTCACCACCTTCCACACTGCAAAAACAGAGACCCGGTCACTGCTGCAGAAATAATATTGTGCTATCTTCCAATCAGCAAAGAAGAGCAGAGGATTTTTATGAACTGGAACAGTGTCTGTTGTCTCAAATTAAAAGGCAGATGAGGGAAATGTCTTAACACTTAGAACAACAACTTACTATTCCATAATAAGCGTAAGATTTGTCCGTGATTCAAAGGCATCGTAAAGCTGAATCAGATTTACGTGGTTTAGTTGGTTCATAACTCCAATTTCATTCTTCACTTCATCCTTTCACCCCAGAAAAGAGAAACAGAAAGAGAGTGAGATAACTTGTGCATAGGAAAATTAAAGGAATGAATTAAAGCCTCAAAACCTTTACAAAGGAGAAAATGATGCATTAAAACCACACTGTAGCTTACTTATGTGCAGCACAATCATATGAAAAAAAAACTCCTAACCCTCCTTGTACAAAATGGGTGTCTCATACTCCCAAAGCTATGTATTTTACACAAAAATAAATACAAGCTTGCAATACTACGTGTCAACTTCTTACAAGTCACGAAAAGAAGAGTTCAAATGGTTTACAATGTGAGTATGGTGATTAGCAAGTGTAACAGGAGGTACCAGTTGAAGGCTAAGGATGTGAAATCAATCTGGAATAGGGCTATAGTGGATTTTGGGTAGGAGAAGAGAGTCGGGCAAGTGAGCATCTCTTTAAGCTGCGGTTGGAGAATTGCTCACATACAACCTCGTAAATAAACTTGACAGGAACACACAAAGGTCAGGGGTGTTGTGAATGATAGAGAGTGAGGTTTGTTGTTGAATATCCACTTACTCTTTCCCTCATCCCCTTGACTTTGATGATCTTTGCGGCAAGGGTTAGGCCGGACGACAGCTCCGCACACTTATGGACCTGCCCAAAACGTCCCCTGCGGAAGCACAGTGGTAACCGGTTGTAGTTACTTTATGTTCACGCAAAAACAACAGGAGTGAGCACTTCGATTCAAACGCCCTAGACGCACATGCACATTTATGGCAGCATTTTCAAAATGGCTGCTCCATGGAGTCAAGAACAGTGGTAGATTTCAAGGCTACGTCCAACCAAAGGTACAGCAGTGACCAATGGTCCCCAACTTCAGTTCTTCAGAACGGCCAAGAGTACATATTTTGATGGGAGCCTCAGACAAACTTGTCAGCTAATAATCAGTGGTGTAAACTGGGCATGTTGGTCAGGAGCTGGCTACAACAATGTCGTGTGGGAGGGGGTTCTCGATGACCAGGATTTGGAAATCCCTTGCAAAGTCCTAGAAGTACTCAACCTTGAGGGGTGCCCTTTGACCTCGGTCAGGGCTTTGCAGAAATACTCAAAGGACATGTTTTCATTCTCTGGTTTCATTGGAAGTCTACAAAGCCAGATTCTTTATGTAGGGAGAGGGCACTTGTACTTTAAATGGGCCATGGCAATTTAAAAAAGGCCTTATGCAAATGGCCACTCAACACCTTCCCGAAATAAACCCTGTTCATGACAAGTATAAAAGAAGCCAGGGCTTATTTGCAGACTCTGTGAGGGATTAGCCATGTCTCTGGTGCCAGTTGTTCAGCCCTGCTGCTGATACGTGCTATCTCTTTTCCTGCTCTGTCTATCGCATGCTATCATGCTATACTGAACACTGTCAGTCTGTTAACTCTGGTTATCACTGCGCCAGTTTACCTCAGCTGAGGCGAGTGCCTCTTCTTGTCTTAGCTATATTGCTATTGTAAAGCAATGTAATTAGGTAGATGCCAACTTGACTGTTGTTGACATCAATAAGTTAAAAATAACATTTGGTTATTTTTAACCTATTAATTAAAACAATTTAAGTCATACAGGAAACGTATGTTTGTTGGATAATGGGGGTAGAGAGTAAAATATGTAATACCAAAATGTGAACGCCATGTCTTCGCATTATCATATCATTTTTTTGTGGGCGGATTAGGAAATAAGGACTCACCCTCCGAGAACCTCGTTAGGCTTTACAGCGTAATATGTCCCCATCGGTACCTGCTTGGCACTAACAATGCGATGCTCAAACGGAGCAGGCAAAGGTGGGCAGTCATCTGGAAGGGAAGACAGTAGTACGATGTATTATCTCCTTTGTGCTATGGGTAATGATCTGTGCACATTCCGGACTGACAGGCCATGAGGAACATATTACATGTTGCATTTCACCCAATAACACACTGGTGAAATTGGTATTGTGTTAATAATGACATTAATACCGTCCATCCAGATAGAATCCAAATTTAACAATACCTATGACTAATTGCGATGCATCCAAGGCCACTTCTTGCACTGTCTCTGTAGGATCTTTCACATCTATAGTGGGAGCAGGCTGAGAGAAAACAGGTTCTGAGGAGTCTTTCAGTGTCTTAGACACCGGTTGAGAGGGAAGGGGTTTATGTGGCTTTGCGGCTGCTACAGGGTTAACCTGACCACATAGTGTTTCTTGCTGGGGTTTGGTGACCAAAGTCAGTGGGCTTGTTTGTTTACTGCTGTCTGAGGTCCGCGGTTTTACAATGACAGAAGGCTCCCGGGCACTGGCTGAAGCCTTTGTAGAGTCCTGTTTATGAAGAAAAACCTTCTCCTGGGAAAGAAGGGGGACACTTAAAGGGGCCTGCTCCAGCAGTGGGTTACGTTGTTGATCTCCAGTCGGGGAGGTAGGTGATTGAGATCCAGTGGGCTTGGGAACTGCAGTCTCCTTGACTTCGGCATCTGACTCAGTACCCAAAGAAATCAAGGTCACATCAGAAGTCCTAGGAAAACATTATATGTTAAAAATGCAGTCAACACACTGTGAACAAATTCAAGTTGAGGCATGGATAACACCGGAGAGGACAAGCAACTATTTTGAAATAGCCATTTGGCGCAACTTCCTGTATGTCACAGTCATCAAGAGGGATAAGCCAATGAAGTGTGAGGAAGCAGTTCAGAACTGCATGTGTCAGCAACGGCATAGACTTGTATTGTATATTGGGGGGTCAGAGTCAATGGATCCCAGGATTTCCACTCTTTTCCAGGGGGGTCACATTGGCCTGTCTGTAATATTGGGGAGGGAGGGGGGGGTCATTATGCCCCCATCCCCCCTAATTCCACACTCCTGTTAGGGAGTATTTTGCAAACTGTGGCTTCAAACCTGATCAAATAATACACTTCAGGTGACAGCAAGCATCCATTCGGTTTGTTTAGCAACTCATAGAATGTGGTAGAACAACAAAATGTACCTCTACAATGCCTATACTGTCAAAGAAGCAACAATGGGACAGTACAAAGGAGAGGCCTCTGTCATCCTCTGAGGGCCACGCTTAAAGTTGGCAGGCTCCCTCGCATAAAACTTTTGTGTGACTTACATTGCAGTATTTGTACTGGTGCTACAGCTGTGTTACCCAGCTGGCAAAGATGTAAGCCTCTGACACCCAGGACAATGCACAAATCTGCCCAATCCCGTTCATGGAACTTTTCAGTCTGATGTTAACAGCCCACCTTCTTGCATTGCCACTTAGGTGTCAGGCTTGTAAAACATATCAACATCAGAAGGACTCGTGATTTTCTGAATTCTATTTAGCATGTACCCATCATATTTCTCAGCGTATTCAATGAGAGCCCACTAGCTCTTGAAAGTCTTTCATTAGAGATGAAAAGGCTGTGGTGGGGTTTAGCTTGAGGATAATGTATTATCTGCCCCCGTATGCTTTTATATACCTTTGCTTTGTTTAGATTCCTTTGATGAAAATTAATGGCCACCTGTCACACTTCCGCTAACCCTGTTGAGAGCAGCGGCGATGCCAATTCATTTTTATTTTCTTACAGATGTACATCAAAAGGGAAGGGACATAACAAGATGAGATTGCACTTTGGTCAACTGTCATCTTCAATTGGCTTCTGAATCGGCGACATCCTACCTCCTCAGCTCAGAGATTCTTTCGAAGGTGACCTCCTCCTGAGCCACGACCACATCCGGAGCGAAGGTCTGGACTCGGGTGAGCTCTCTGCTTTTTAAAGTGACCTCTTTGGGCTTGCGAGAGCCTTTTACACCGCCATCGCCGCCGGTAAGTATGGCTTCACCCTGCTCTGCTGAGATGTTGACTGCAGGGCCCTCTGAAATCCTGCAGGGATCAGGAGGAGCCTGTAAGACCAGCCCGTCGTCCTCTACGGGAAGCTCTACCGCCCTCTGGTCATCTGTAGGAGAACAGTGAATGTACCACAAGGAATTTACTCAAGTTTAACCCATTAGTTAAGTGAATTCCCATCCACTCACATTAGTTTTGCATAAGAGATCCAAGCAATTTCTGCATACTGCATTTTCAGTAACTGGTCAACACTGAAAGTACCGGGAGGCACATTTTATGTGTAAAGCACTGCATCGTAATGTTGAGGTACCCACCATAGTCGTGGTTTGAGGCTTAAGTGTGCTGCATGGGTGGTGTATATTGATCAGCATTGCCCAGTGTGGGGAGAGGGATCGACTGTTGGGATTTCTGTGACTGTAGTGGTGTGAAGGGATTTCTGTGACTGTTGTGGTGTAAAGGGATTTCTGTGACTGTTGTGGTGTAAAGGGATTTCTGTGACTGTTGTGGTATAAAGGGATTTCTGTGACTAGTGACCTCAGCTGCAAGCTAACTGAGGTTGTAAGTCAAGTAAATAGGAACAAAGGTATGTATATCTTAACCAAGTTGGATCTAGTGACACAATACTGGGTGATATTAAAGCATGATAGAATTTTCAATGAAACTTTGGCAAATGGTGAATTGTTTTGTATAAGGAAAACTGTATCAAGTTGAGATTTCAAATCTATGAGGAAAATGGCGCCAAGTTTCATCGCCCGCCAAAAGCTTCCACTGCCCTGGCATTGAGATGGCATTGAGATTGAGAGGACTCCCCCAGTGGCATGTAGAAACAAGAACCTTACACAGGTTTATAAATGTGGGGGCTGTCTGACCTCACATGCAGTCATACTGCAAACAGCCTGGCTGGGCAAAAGCAGAATGACATGTCATGATCATAAACTTTGATCTTAAAGGAAAGATGTATTTTTTGTGAGAAAAAATAAAATAAATATTAATTAATAACATTAACTGAGAAAGATGCAGGCAGTGCCAGCTAACGCATAGGCAAGTACACCTTACCTGTGGCGATATGTAATTCCTCTTCCTGGACCTCAGTCACCTGGTTGCAGACGGTGACTTTTGGCTTTACTGTGCTATCTTCTGATTTAGTTTTCTGAGAAGAGAAAATCCTTCATACATCTTGCTTACCACAGTTGCAACACAATCAGATGTAATTATGATTCTACAACACATGGGGTATAGCAGCAAAATCCTAAAAGTTCTCTATGCATACCATCCTTTGGTGTGGTAATCTGCAGTGTTGTGTCTTGTTGTGTATATATATATATATAGAATATGTTGTATTTTGTGGAATATTTCTATTCTTATTTTTTCCATTATTTCTTTCACTGCTGTCATATATCTGGTGGAATTGATGGAAGGACACGGGCGCAGAGACGGTATGGAGGTAGTTATCCATGTTTTAATTGAAGGATGAACAAAAGAAACAAACTTACAACTCAAAACAGACAATATAACTGGGTTGTGTAGCCTACGACTGCTAACCAAAATAAACCACACCACTGTGGTAAAACACTCAACATAAATAGGTTCCCCAATTGGAGGCAATAACGAACACCTGCCTCCAATTGGGGAGACCAAAACACATAGAGGTGGCTAGAGTCACCTCTTTTGGTCATGTCCTGACTATGGCCCCAGCCAGCGCAAAGATGGCTAGGGGCATAGCCAGGACATGA